>CM032158.1:22433353-22462781 GCA_018901935.1 Pugionium cornutum | reverse complement strand
CTTGGCTGATGTTTCCTGGTGTCGGCCATTCTTGTATGGCTCGAATCTTCTCCTCATCAACCTGTAGGCCCTGTGAACTCACAACAAAACCTAAAAAGACAAGCTTATCAGTATAAAAGGTGCACTTCTTGAGATTGGCATAAAGCTCTTCTTGTCGAAGGGTTTTAAGGACCATCTCAAGATGTGTGAGGTGTTCCCGTAGGCACTTACTATAAACAAGTGTGTCATCAAAATAAACTACCACAAACTTACTGATGTACGCCCTAAGAACTTGGTTCATAAGGCGCATGAAGGTGCTTGGGGCATTAGTCAAGCCAAATGCATGACTGTCCACTCATAGAGTCCTTGCTTTGTCTTGAAAGCGGTTTTCCACTCATCACCTTCCTTCATTCTTACCTGGTGGTATCCACTTTTGAGGTCTATCTTGGAGAAGATCGTGGCTCCACTCAGCTCATCTAGCATGTCATCCAGTCGTGGTATTGGATGCCTATACTTGACTGTGATGTTGTTGATTGCTCGGCAGTCCACAAACATGCGCCAAGTCCCATCCTTCTTGGGCACTAGCAGCACTGGTACAGCACATGGACTGAGGCTCTCTCGAACATATCCTTTCTCCAGGAGCTCCTTGACTTGCTTCTCAAGCTCTTGGACTCCTCTGGACTCATCCGTAGGCTGGCCGGTTGGGCAGGGCTGCTCCGGGCACTAGATCAATCTGGTGTTCTATGCCACGTAAAGGAGGCAAGCCTGCTGGTATCTCCTCTGGAAATACATCCTGAATTTGTTGAGGAGAGTTGCTACTTCATGAGGTAGCTCTACCTGTCCCTGTTCTATGCTCAACACTTCCTTGAAACCATTAGTAACATTAAGTCCTTCGAGGCTAAAGCTCTCCGGACATGACTAGGTTGAATAAGAAAGTTAGACTTGACAAGTTTCTTTTCCTTACTCATTTGGAGTTGTAGCTCATGTACTTGGGCAGGTGTAAGAGGAGCTAGGCTGACCTTTCTCTTGTCATGCACAAAGGTGTATAGATTGGTTCGCCATCATGCCTGGTCTCTTTGTCAAACTGCCATGGTCTTCCTAGTAGAAGATGGCCAGCTTGCATGGGCACCACGTCGCACACGACTTGGTCTTGATACTTGCCCACACTGAATGGCACAGTGACTTGCTCATGAATCTTGAGCTCCACTTTGTCATCGAGCCATCTCAGTCTATATGGTCGAGGATGCTGTGTCCTCTCTAGACCTAGCTTATCAACCATATACGCACTAGCAACGTTAGTGCAAGAACCACCATCTATGATGAGGTTACATACCTTTCCCTTGATGGTGCAACGGCTGTGGAAGATGTTCTCCCTTTGGATGGTCTCTGAAGGATCCACCATTGCACTGAGGATACGCCTAGTGACCAGCACTTCCCCCACATCAGGGTACTCAATGTCACCATATTCTCCTTCTGGTTCATAGTCCTCTTCATCTTGGGACTCATATTCTCCTGCCTCCGTAATCAGCATGACTCGGTTGTTTGGGCACTCCCTTGAGATGTGTCCACGTCCCCTGCACTTGAAACAAGTTATGTCACGTGATCTTTGGGGATTAGAAGACTTACCAGGCTCTCTCTGGTCACGGGTGGGTTCAGGAGGCTTGCTCTTGAACCTTGACTCGATCTCTACGCTTTTGCCTTTGTCCACGGTCTTAGGCATGTTGCTTGGTGCCCAAGGTGTCTTAGGCTTGCTGCGGATGTCTTGGCTCTTACGTTTGATGTGCTGTTCAGCTTGCACAGATAGGTGGAACAAGTCTTTGAAGTCGTTGTAGATTTGCCTTTCCACCTTGCAGCTGATCCTTTCTTGGAGTCCATCCAAGAATTGCGCCATCAATGCTTCTTCATCATCATTGAGCTCCAATCTGTTCCTTAACCTCTCGAACTCTTCATAGTACTCCTCTACTGATCTGGTAGCCTGCTTAAGAGTACGAAACGTCGTTGCAAATCCCTATGAAAGTAAGGTGGAACATACCTTTGTCGCATGAGGTCTTTCATGTCGACCCATGAGTCTACGGGCGTCATTCTCTTCCTCCTTCTGTCAGATACCTCACGATCCCACCAGATGAGGGCATTGTCCGTGAGTTGTGCTAGTGCCATTGAGACTCTCCTAGGTCCTGGTTGGTTGTAGTGATCAAAGATATGATCCATTCGCTTCTCCCAATCTAGGTAAGCCTCGGGGTCTACTTTTCCTGCAAAACTTGGAGGAGTTAGTTTAACATCAGGATGAATTACCCGGTTGTAGGTGTGTTCATCTCCATCCTCATGACGTCTAGGAGGCATTCTTGGTCTCTGGTGAAGACCATATGGCTCAAAGCCATCATCTTCTGCCTCTGGTTGCCGTGGAGGTCCTCTCGGCCTATGGTGATAGTTATGAGGTTGTGTGTCCTCATCTCCATCTGGCTGGGGTTCCTCCTGTTCGTGCCGTGTCCTAAGGTACTCAGGACCCTCAGGACGGTCTTGCTCAGCTCTCACGTGCCTTATGGCCTGGAATCTCACTGGTCTTTCCACGCGCTCCAACCTCTCGCCTATGGATGCGAGTTGTGTTTGGAGGGTGGTGAACATGGCCATCATGGCTTCAGCTGCGTCTCTATTCTCTTCTCCCATGTGTGCTACAAAGAAAGAAGATAATTAGGGTGCTCCTAAATTATTAGGAGAGTTTCTTTTTATATGGGATTTGAAAAAAATGAAAAAGGAAAATCCTAAGGAAAGGAAATTCGAAAAAAAGGAAACTTCCTAGACAACTTGTGCTAGCTGTCCAATTCGAATTCTTTTGTGTATTTTCCTATTTTCTTTTCTTTTCTTTTTGTTTTCTTTTTAATTTAACTTAAAAATAATGGAAATTTGAATTAAACAAAAAGGAAAACGTGTATGCAATGCAAAAAGTGAATCTAAACCCCAGTAATACACGTAGGAGGCTAGATGCACTCGGTTTGGAGTTTGAGGTAATTTTTTTTTGATTTTTCTTGAATGCGACTTAAACTAATGCAAGAACTAGAAATAAGACAAGCAAAGGATAGAAACAACCTGGTTTAGGAGCTTTAAGCTCTGATACCAAAATGATACAAGCCTTGATTCAAGGATGTATGCGCGTGGGCTGTTTGTAGAAGATTAGGTGAGAAACTCAACCTTAGGCTTCTGGATAGGGGTTTTCTGGGTTGTAAACGGTGGAAGGGTGAAGTCAACCACACGAGGGGTGATGAACCTCGTGATAAATCACAAACTTAGAGCTAGGAGGGCTGGTCTCAACTAGGTTCTAAGCGCACAAGTCTCTATTGAGAGAAAGCTTGTAGGAAAAAGTTCTACTTTATTAATAATCAAAAAGGTTGTCGAACTACAATGCTGGAAGGAGCCTTATTAATATGCTCGACAGCTTGACCTTCTAGGGTCGACTCAAAGAAAGAAATAGAAAATTTACAAAAGTGCACAAATGGAAAACGTACAAAAGTGCATAGCCGAAAAAGGACGTATTCCTAAAATGTCTTTGACTCAAAAATGTAAACAATCTAAATCCTACCCTGCAAAAAAGAAAGAGGCAAATATTCGAATTGAAAACTTACCTTTCTTACCTCACGGCCAAGAAATGGAAGGTGGCCCTCCTTGTGGCATGCACGCGCCTTGCTCCTAGTCTTCGACTTGGAGTAGGATTAAAAATCTTTGGGCCCTGACCTCTCTTGCCACTAAAGCCCAAGTCTCTAATGTTCCTTGTGTTGTTGAGAAGCCTTTGGAGTCTACTTTGCTCTTCTGGCCCATTGTCCTTAGCTGATCTTCCTCTTGGAGCTTGTCGACCCATAAGCTGAATTTGTGGAAGAGTGCCCTTGATCTGCTTCTTGTCATTGCTCCTTGAGGTACTACTGGTGTAGATCCTTCTTCTAGGTGCATGTCCTGGAGCTGGTAGCTCATTTGGTCCGAGTCCTCTTGTGTAGAAGTGGAAGTGTGCGTGTACTCGGCTGGATGGCCTGTACCGGCTGGATTGTGCGCGGTACTGGCCGGAATGACTTCAGGACCGGCCAAGTTGATCCCGGAGTCGGCGGTGCCATCAGGGGGACCGGCGGTGTCATTCACGTCCCCACCAAGTGTGCCGCAAGCTTGGGCCTCTCCGCCGGCGATGTTGACCGGTCTGGTCCTATAGGTCGAGGGTCCGGCGGTACTGTCTGGTCCGGCAGGCGCGCCAGATGGTCCTGCTGTCTCGGGCAAGCTTCCTGGTCGGCCAGTCTGGTCTCCTGGCTGGATGTACGACCTGATGTCCTCATCAAGAAGGCTTGCCCGAGACAGCCAAGCCATTTGGCGCGTCTTCCGGGCCAAGCGGTACCGCCGGCCCTATGATCAGCCGGGCCAGACCGACCAACTTTTCCGGCGGAGAGGCCCAAAGCTCTGGCCCAACTGGCGGAAATGTGAATGACACCGCCAGCCTAACTGGTGATGCTGCCATCTCACAAATCAACCTGGCCGGCTCCGATCTCAACTCGGCCAGCTCCACGCACAATCCAGCCGGCTCAAGCGATTGAACCACCATTTCCACCTCTACACAAGGAGACTCGGATCAACTCAGCTACCAGCTTCAAGGCAGGAACCTGGATGAAGTCTCTACACCAGTGGTGCCACCAGGAGCCATGATGATACAAGCATCGATTCAAGGCTTATATGCGGGTGGGCTGTGTGGAAAAGATTAGGTGAGAAACTCAACCTTAGGGTTCTGGATGGGGGTTTTCTGGTTGGTAAAAGATGGAAGGGTGAAGTGAACCACATGAGGGGTGATGAACCTCGTGATAAATCACAAACTTAGAGCTAGGAGGGATGGTCTCAACTAGGTTCTAAGCATACAAGTCTCTTGAGAGAATAACTTGTAGAAAGAAAATTCGATCTTTATTAATTATCAAAAAGGTTGTTGAACTACAATGCTGGAAGGAGCCTTATTAATATGCTCGACAGCTTGACCTTCTAGGGTCGACTCAAGAAAAGAAATGGAAAACTTACAAAAGTGCACAAATGGAAAACATACAAAAGTGCATAACCAAAAAGGACTTATTCCTAAAATGTCTTTGACTCAAAACTGTAAATAATCTAAATCCTACCCTGCAAAACAGAAAGAGGCAAGTATCTAATTTGAAAACTTACCTTTCTTACCTCTCGGCCAAGAAATGGAAGATGGCCGTCCTTGTGGCATGCACGCACCTTGCTCCTAGTCTTCGACTTGGAGTAGGGTTAGGAATCTTTGGGCCCTGACCTCTCTTGCCTTTAAAGCCCAAGTCTCTGAAGTCGCTTGCATTGTTGAGAAGCCTTTGGACTCTTTTTTACACTCTTGGCCCAATGTCCTTCGTCGATCATCCTCTAGGAGCTTGTCGACCCACAAGCTCAATTTGTGGAAGAGTGCCCTTGTTCTGCTCCTTGTAATTTCTCCTGGTGGCACCACTGGTGTAGAGACTTCATCTAGTTGCATGTCTTGAAGCTGGTAGCTTATCTGGTCTGAGTCTCCTTGTGTAGATGTTGAAATGGTGGTGCACTCGTCTAGATCGGCTGTACCGGCTGGACTGTGCAAGGTACTGGCCGAAATGTTATTGGAGCCGGCCAAGTTGATCCCGGAGCCGGCAGCGTCATCAATTCGACCGGCGGTGTCATCAACGTTGCCACCAGTTGGGCCGGAGGTTTGGGCCTCTCCGCTGGAAATGTTGGTCGGTCCGGCCCGGCTGGTCGAAGGCCCGGCGGTACCGCTTGGGCTGGCAGACACGCCAAATGGCCCGGCTACCTCGGACAAGCATCCTGGTCGGCCAGTCTGGTCTCCTGGCCGGCTATATGACCTGATGTCCCCATCATCCCCTCCCTATTCAGTAGGTTTTGACCTCATAACTGGTTCATCTGCATGGAAAGGGGCTAAGTCAATTACATTGAATGTGTTAGACACATTAAACTCACCTGGAAGCTCGATCCGGTAGGTGTTGTTATTGATCCTCTCCAGCACTCTGAATAGTCCATCTCCTCTTGGTGCTAGCTTGGAACTCCTTAGGTTGGGGAACCTCTCCTGCCATAGGTATAGCCACACCGAATCGCCTGGTTGAAAAATAACCTCCTTTCTTCCCTTGTTGGCATGAGTCACGTACTGCCCGGTCCTCTTCTCCTAGTTCTCTGCTACCTTCTGGTGTAACTTCTTTATGAACTCCGCCTTGGATGCTCCGTTGCGGTTGGTCATCTCTGCTGGTGGCAGTCGCGTTTGCTCTAATTGTGTGAGTGGGTTGAAGCCATAGACTACTTCAAAAGGGGTCTTCTTGGTTGCTGAGTGCACAGCTCGGTTGTATGCAAACTCTATGAAGGCCAGGCACTCCACCCAAGTCTTGAGGTTCTTCCCTAGTGTAGTCCTGAGAAGAGTTGACAATGTCCGGTTCACTACTTCATATTGGCCATCGGTTTGAGGATGGCAGGTGGTAGAGAAGAGCAGCTTCGTGCCTAGCTTCCTCTAAAAGGTCCTCCAGAAGTGCCTGAGGAACTTGGTGTCCCTGTATGATACGATGGTCCTTGGCACTCCATGAAGTTGTACTATCTCCCTGAGGAACAGCTCGGCTGTTTGCATGGCATCATTAACATTGGCACACGGAATGAAATGTGCCATCTTGGAGAATATGTCCACCACAACAAAGATTGCATCTTTGTGGTTGATCTTGGGCAGACCTAGAACAAAGTCCATTGAGATGTCCACCCATGGATGTGTAGGTATGGGTAGTGGGAGATACAACCCGTGAGGGTGCACTCGGGACTTCGCCTTTTTGCAAGTGATGCACCTTGCACAATGGGCTTCTACTGACCTTTTGATGTGTGGCCATTAAAAGTGCTTCTTGACCACTGCTAGAGTCTTGTCGACACCAAAGTTGCCCATGAGTCCTCCTCCATGAGCTTCTCGGATGATAAGCTCTCGTAACCATCCTTGTGGTATGCACAGCCTTCTCTCTCGGAACAAGATTTGCCATGAATCCCTGTGCCACACTCCTTGTAGCTCTCAGCAAAGTCAGGATCATCTTTATATAGGTCCTTGATATGCTCGAATCCTAGGACCTTTGCCTCCATGGTGGATATAAAGGCAAACCTCCTTGATAGTGCATCGGCTACCACATTGTCCTTGCCCTTCTTGTACTTGATGACGTACAGAAGGTCTCTATAAACTCCATCCACCTGGCATGTCTCCTCTTGAGATTGGTTTGCCCTCTGAGGTGTTTGAGAGTCTCGTGATCAGTGTGGATCACAAACTCCTTGGACAGCAAGTAATGCTGCCAAGTCTCCAAGGCTCGGACTAGGGCATAAAGCTCCTTGTCATAAGTGGGGTAGTTCAGTGAGGCACCACCTAGCTTCTCACTGAAGTATGCCACTGGCCTCCTATGCCTATTCCAGAGGCATCGCACTCCACTTCAAATGTCTTGTTGAAGTCGGGCAAGACAAGCACTGGTGCATGTGTGAGGCTGTCCTTCAATGCCTGGAACGCCTTCTCCTGAGCTTCTCCCCAGCTGAATCCCACGTTCTTCTTCACTACTACCGTCAATGGTGAGGCAATACTGCTGAAGTTGGGCACGAATCTTCTGTAGAAGCTGGCCAGACTGTGGAAACTCCTTACTTGGCTGATGTTGCTTGGTGTTGGCCATTCTTGTATGGCTCGAATCTTCTCTTCATCAACCTGTAAGCCCTGTGAACTTACAACAAAACCTAAGAAGACAAGTTTATCAGTACAAAAGATGCACTTCTTGAGATTGGCATAAAGTTCTTCTTGTCGAAGGGTTTTAAGCACCAACTCAAGATGTGTGAGGTGATCCCTTAAGCACTTACTATAAACTAAAATGTCATCGAAATAAACTACAATGAACTTACTGATGTACGCCCTAAGAACTTGGTTCATAAAGCGCATGAAGATGCTTGGGGCATTAGTCAAGCCGAATGGCATGACTGTCCACTCGTAGAGCCCTTGGTTTGTCTTGAAAGCAGTCTTCCACTCATCACCTTCCTTCATCCTGACCTGGTGGTATCCATTCTTTAGGTCTATCTTGGAGAAGACCGTGGCTCCACTCAGCTCATCTAGCATGTCATCCAGCCGTGGTATTGGATGCCGGTACTTGACTGTGATGTTGTTGATTGCTTGGCAGTCCACACACATTCGCGAAGTCCCATCCTTCTTGGGCACTAGTAGCACTGGTACGGCATGGACTGAGGCTCTCTCGAACATAGCCTTTCTCCAGGAGCTTCTTGACTTGCTTCTCAAGCTCCTTAGACTCCTCTGGGCTCATCCGGTAGGCTGGCCGGTTCGGTAGGGCTGCTCCGGGCACGAGGTCGATCTGGTGCTCTATGCCGCGTAGGGGAGGCAAGCTTGCTGGTATCTCCTCAGGAAAGACATCCTGGAATTTGTTGAGGAGAGCTGCTACTTCACGAGATAGCTCTACCTGTTCTTTCTCTACATTCAAAACTTGTTTGAAAACAATTAGTAGCATTAAATCCTTCGAGGCTAAAGCTCTCCGGACATGACTCGGTTGAATGAGAAAGTTAAATTTAATGAGCTTCTTTTCCTTACTCATTTGCTGTTGAAGCTCATGTACCTCGGCAGGTGTGAGAGGAGCTAGGCTGACCTTTCTATTGTCATGCACGAAAGTGTAGAGATTGGTTTGGCCATCATGCCTGGTCTCCTTGTCAAACTGCGATGGCCTTCCTAGCAGAAGATGGCCAGCTTGCATTGGCACCACGTCGCACACTACCTGGTCTTGGTACTTGCCCACACTGAATGGCACCGTGACTTGCTCATGGATCTTGAGCTCCACTTTGTCATCGAGCCATCTCAGTCTATACGGTCGAGGGTGCCTTGTCTTCTCTAGACTTAGCTTATCAACCATGTATGCACTAGCAACATTAGTGCAAGAACCACCATCTATGATGAGGTTACATACCTTTCCCTTGATGGTGCAACGGCTGTGGAAGATGTTCTCCCTTTTGATTGTTTCTGAAGGATCCACCATTGCACTGAGAATGCGCCTAGTGACCAGTACTTCCCCCACATCAGGGTACTCAATGTCAGCGTATTCTCCTTCTGGTTCATAGTCCTCTTCATCTTGGGATTCATACTCTCCAGCTTCCGTAACCAGCATGACCTGGTTGTTTGGGCACTCCATTGAGATGTGTCCGCAACCCCTACACTTGAAACAAGTGATGTCACGGGATCTTTGAGGGTTAGAGGACTTACTAGGCTCTCTCTGGTCATGGGTTGGTTCAGGAGGCTTTCTCTTGAACCGTGACTCGATCTCTATGCTCTTGTCTTTGTCTACAGGCATGGGGATATGATGAGGACATCAGGTCGTACATCCAGCCAGGAGACCAGACTGGCCGACCAGGAAGCTTGCCCGAGACAGCAGGACCATCTGGCACGTCTGCCAGACCAGACAGTACCGCCAGACCCTCGACCTATAGGACCAGACCGGTCAGCATCGCCGGCGGAGAGGCCCAAGCTTCCGGCACACTTTGTGGGGACGTGGATGACACCACCGGTCCCTCTGGTGATGCCACCAACTCCAGGATCAACTTGGCCGGTCCTGAAGGCATCCCGGCCAGTACCACACACAATCCAGCCGGTACAGCCGATCCAGCGGAGTACACGCACATTTCCACTTCCACACAAGAGGACTCGGACCAAATGAGCTACCAGCTCCAGGACATGCACCTAGAAGAAGGATCTACACCAGTAGTACCTCAAGGAGCAATGACAAGAAGCAGATCAAGGGCACTCTTCCACAAATTCAGCTTATGGGTCGACAAGCTCCAAGAGGAAGATCAGCTAAGGACAATGGGCCAGAAGAGCAAAGTAGACTCCAAAGGCTTCTCAACAACACAAGGAACATTAGAGACTTGGGCTTTAGTGGCAAGAGAGGTCAGGGCCCAAAGATTTTTAATCCTACTCCAAGTCGAAGACTAGGAGCAAGGCGCGTGCATGCCACAAGGACGGCCACCTTCCATTTCTTGGCCGTGAGGTAAGTTAAGGTAAGTTTCAATTCAAATATATGCCTCTTTCTGTTTTGCAGGGTAGGATCTAGATGATTTACATTTTTGAGTCAAGAACATTTTAGGAATAGGTCCTTTTCGGTTATACACTTTTGTATCTTTTCCTTTTGTGCACTTTTGTAAACTTTCCTTTTCTTTGTTTGAGTCTACCCTAGAAGGTCAAGCTGTCGAGCATATTAATAAGGCTCCTTCCAGCATTGTAGTTCGACAACCTTTTGGCTAATTAATAAATATCGAATTTTTTTTACAAGTTATTCTCTCAAAGAAGCTTGTGCGCTTAGAACCTAGTTGAGACCAGCCCTCCTAGCTCTAAGTTTGTGATTTATCACGAGGTTCATCACCCCTCGTGTGGTTCACTTCACCCTTCCATCTTTTACCAACCAGAAAACCCCCATACAGAAGCCTAAGGTTGAGTTTCTCACCTAATCTTCTTCAAACAGCCCACGCGCATACATCCTTGAATCAAGGCTTGTATCATTTTGGTATCAGAGCTTAAAGCTCCTAAACCAGGTTGTTTCTATCCTTTTGCTTGTCTTGTTTTTAGTTCTTGCATTAGTTTAAGTCGCATTCAAGAAAAATAAAAAAAAAACAACATCAAACTCCAAACCGAGTGCATCTAGCCTCCTACGTGTATCACTAGGGTTTAGATTCACTTTTGCATTGCCAATCACGTTTTCCTTTTTGTTTAATTCATATTTCCATTAATTTTAAGTTAAATTAAAAAGAAAAGAAAAGAAAATAAAAAGGAAAGAAAAGAGAATAGGAAAATACCCAAGATATTTCGAATTGGACAGCTAGCACAAGTTGTCTAGGAAGTTTCCTTTTTCTTGTAGTCGAATTTCCTTTCCTTAGGATTTTTCCTTTTTGCATTTTTTCAAACCCCATATAAAAAGAAAACCCTCCTAATAATTTAGGAGCACCCTAATTTGTCTTCTTTCTTTGTAGCACACCATGGGAGAAGAGAATAGAGACGCAGCCGAAGCCATGATGGCCATGTTCACCACACTCCAAACACAACTCGCATCCATAGGCGAGAGGTTGGAGCGCGTGGAAAGACCAGTGAGATTCCAGGCCATAAGGCACGTGAGAGCTGAGCAAGACCGTCCTGAGGGTCCTGAGTACCTTAGGACACGGCACGAACAGGAGGAACCCCAGCCAGATGGAGATGAGGACACACAACCTCATAACTATCACCATAGGCCGAGAGGACCTCCACGGCAACCAGAGGCAGAAGATGATGGCTTTGAGCCATATGGTCTTCACCAGAGACCAAGAATGCCTCCTAGACGTCATGAGGATGGAGATGAACACACCTACAACCGGGTAATTCATCCTGATGTTAAACTAACTCCTCCAAGTTTTGCAGGAAAAGTAGACCCCGAGGCTTACCTAGATTGGGAGAAGCGAATGGATCATATCTTTGATCACTACAACCAACCAGGACCTAGGAGAGTCTCAATGGCAGTAGCACAACTCACGGACAATGCCCTCATCTGGTGGGATCGTGAGGTATCTGACAGAAGGAGGAAGAGAATGAGACCCGTAGACTCATGGGTTGACATGAAAGACCTCATGCGACAAAGGTTTGTTCCACCTTAGTTTCATAGAGATTTGCAACGTCGTTTTCGTACTCTTAAGCAGGGTACCAGATCAGTAGAGGAGTACTATGAAGAGTTCGAGAAGTTAAGGAACAGATTGGAGCTCAATGATGATGAAGAAGCATTGATGGCACAATTCTTGGATGGACTCCAAGAAAGGATCAGCTGCAAGGTGGAAAGGCAAATCTACAACGACTTCAAAGACTTGTTCCACCTATCTGTGCAAGCTGAACAGCACATCAAACGTAAGAGCCAAGACATCCGCAGCAAGCCTAAGACACCTTGGGCACCAAGCAACATGCCTAAGACCGTGGACAAAGGCAAAAGCGTAGAGATCGAGTCAAGGTTCAAGAGCAAGCCTCCTGAACCCACCCGTGACCAGAGAGAGCCTGGTAAGTCTTCTAATCCCCAAAGATCACGTGACATAACTTGTTTCAAGTGCAGGGGACGTGGACACATCTCAAGGGAGTGCCCAAACAACCGAGTCATGCTGATTACGGAGGCAGGAGAATATGAGTCCCAAGATGAAGAGGACTATGAACCAGAAGGAGAATATGGTGACATTGAGTACCCTGATGTGGGGGAAGTGCTGGTCACTAGGCGTATCCTCAGTGCAATGGTGGATCCTTCAGAGACCATCCAAAGGGAGAACATCTTCCACAGCCGTTGCACCATCAAGGGCAAGGTATGTAACCTCATAATAGATGGTGGTTCTTGCACTAACGTTGCTAGTGCGTATATGGTTGATAAGCTAGGTCTAGAGAGGACACGGCATCCTCGACCATATAGACTGAGATGGCTTGATGACAAAGTGGAGCTCAAGATTCATGAGCAAGTCACTGTGCCATTCAGTGTGGGCAAGTATCAAGACCAAGTCGTGTGCGACGTGGTGCCCATGCAAGCTGGCCATCTTCTACTAGGAAGACCATGGCAGTTTGACAAAGAGACCAGGCATGATGGCCGAACCAATCTATACACCTTCGTGCATGACAAGAGAAAGGTCAGCCTAGCTCCTCTTACACCTGCCCAAGTACATGAGCTACAACTCCAAATGAGTAAGGAAAAGAAACTTATCAAATCTAATTTTCTTATTCAACCAAGCCATGTCCGGAGAGCTTTAGCCTCGAAGGATTTAATGTTACTAATGGTTTTCAAGGAAGTGTTGAGTATAGAACAGGGACAGGTAGAGCTACCTCCTGAAGTAGCAACTCTCCTCAACAAATTCCAGGATGTATTTCCAGAGGAGATACCAGCAGGCTTGCCTCCTTTACGAGGCATAGAACACCAGATTGATCTAGTGCCCGGAGCAGCCCTGCCCAACCATCCAGCCTACCGGATGAGTCCAGAGGAGTCCAAGGAGCTTGAGAAGCAAGTCAAGGAACTCCTGGAGAAAGGATATGTTCGATAGAGTGATACAAGCCTTGATTCAAGGATGTATGCGCGTGGGCTGTTTGTAGAAGATTAGGTGAGAAACTCAACCTTAGGCTTCTGGATAGGGGTTTTCTGGGTTGTAAACGGTGGAAGGGTGAAGTCAACCACACGAGGGGTGATGAACCTCGTGATAAATCACAAACTTAGAGCTAGGAGGGCTGGTCTCAACTAGGTTCTAAGCGCACAAGATTCTTAGAGAGAAAACTTGTAGGGAAAAAGTTCTACTTTATTAATAATCAAAAAGGTTGTCGAACTACAATGCTGGAAAGAGCCTTATTAATATGCTCGACAGCTTCACCAACTAGGGTCGACTCAAATAAGAAAAAGGAAAGTTTACAAAAGTGCACAAAAGGAAAAATACAAAAGTGTATAACCGAAAAAGGACCTATTCCTAAAATGTTCTTGACTCAAAAATGTAAAGCAACTAGATCCTACCCTGCAAAACAGAAAGAGGCATATATTCGAATGTAAACTTACCTTAACTCACCTCACGGCCAAGAAATGGAAGGTGGCCGTCCTTGTGGCATGCACGCGCCTTGCTCCTAGTCTTCGACTTGGAGTAGGGTTAGGAATCTTTGGGCCCTGACCTCTCTTGCCTTTAAAGCCCAAGTCTCTGAAGTCGCTTGCATTGTTGAGAAGCCTTTGGACTCTTTTTTACACTCTTGGCCCAATGTCCTTCGTCGATCATCCTCTAGGAGCTTGTCGACCCACAAGCTCAATTTGTGGAAGAGTGCCCTTGTTCTGCTCCTTGTAATTTCTCCTGGTGGCACCACTGGTGTAGAGACTTCATCTAGTTGCATGTCTTGAAGCTGGTAGCTTATCTGGTCTGAGTCTCCTTGTGTAGATGTTGAAATGGTGGTGCACTCGTCTAGATCGGCTGTACCGGCTGGACTGTGCAAGGTACTGGCCGAAATGTTATTGGAGCCGGCCAAGTTGATCCCGGAGCCGGCAGCGTCATCAATTCGACCGGCGGTGTCATCAACGTTGCCACCAGTTGGGCCGGAGGTTTGGGCCTCTCCGCTGGAAATGTTGGTCGGTCCGGCCCGGCTGGTCGAAGGCCCGGCGGTACCGCTTGGGCTGGCAGACACGCCAAATGGCCCGGCTACCTCGGACAAGCATCCTGGTCGGCCAGTCTGGTCTCCTGGCCGGCTATATGACCTGATGTCCCCATCATCCCCTCCCTATTCAGTAGGTTTTGACCTCATAACTGGTTCATCTGCATGGAAAGGGGCTAAGTCAATTACATTGAATGTGTTAGACACATTAAACTCACCTGGAAGCTCGATCCGGTAGGTGTTGTTATTGATCCTCTCCAGCACTCTGAATAGTCCATCTCCTCTTGGTGCTAGCTTGGAACTCCTTAGGTTGGGGAACCTCTCCTGCCGTAGGTGTAGCCACACCCAATCGCCTGGTTGAAAGATCACCTCCTTTCTTCCTTTGTTGGCATGAGTCACATACTGTCCGGTCCTCTTCTCCAAGTTTTCTGCTACCTTCTGGTGTAACCTCCTTATGAACTCTGCTTTGGATGCTCCGTTGAGGTTGGTCATCTCAGCTGGTGGCAGTGGTGTTTGCTCCAATGGGGTGAGAGGGTTGAAACCGTATACCACTTCAAATGGTGTCTTCTTGGTTGCTGAGTGCACGGCTTGGTTGTAGGCGAACTCAATGAATGGCAGGCACTCCACCCAAGTCTTTAGGTTCTTCCCTAGTGTTGTTCTGAGAAGAGTTGATAGGGTCCTGTTGACAACTTCAGTTTGCCATCGGTTTGAGGATGGCAAGTGGTTGAGAAGAGTAGCTTCGTGCCTAGCTTTCTCCAAAGGGTCCTCCAGAAATGGCTGAGGAACTTGGTGTCCCTATCTGATACGATGGTCCTTGGCACTCCATGAAGCCGTACTATCTCTCTGAAGAACAGCTCAGCTGTTTGTGTGGCATCATTGACATTGGCACATGGGATGAAATGTGCCATCTTGGAGAATCTGTCCACCACTACAAAGATTGCATCTTTGTGGTTGATCTTGGGCAGACCTAGAACAAAATCCATCGAGATGTCCACCCATGGATGTGTTGGTATGGGCAGTGGGAGATACAACCCGTGAGGTTGCACTCGGGACTTTGCCTTCTTGCAAGTAATGCACCTTGCACAATGTGCTTCTACTGTCCTCTTGATGTGTTGCCAGTAGAAGTGCTCCTTGACCACTGCTAGAGTCTTGTCGACACCAAAGTAGCCCATGAGTCCTCCTCCCTGAGCTTCTCGGATGATAAGCTCCCTTAGTGATCCCTGTGGTATGCACAACCTTCTTTCTCGGAACAAGAATCCCTTATGGATGTAGAATTTGCCATGACTCCCTGTGCTACACTCCTTGTAGCTCTCAGCAAGGTCAGGGTCATCCTTGTATAGATCCTTGATGTGCTCGAATCCTAGGACCTTTGCCTCCATTGTTGATATCAAGGCAAACCTCCTTGATAGTGCATCGGCTACCACATTATCTTTGCCCTTCTTGTACTTGATGATGTACGGGAAGGTTTCTATGAACTCCATCCACCTGGCATGTCTCCTCTTGAGATTGGTTTGCCCTCTGAGGTGTTTGAGAGTCTCGTGATGAGTGTGGATCACAAACTCCTTGGACAGCAAGTAATGCTGCCAAGTCTCCAATGCTCGGACAAGGGCATAGAGCTCCTTGTCATAAGTGGGGTAGTTCAGTGAGGCACCACCTAGCTTCTCACTGAAGTATGCCACTGGCCTCCCTCCTTGGGTTAGCACTGCTCCTATGCCTATTCCAGAGGCATCACACTCCACTTCAAACGTCTTGTTGAAGTCGGGAAGGACTAGCACTGGTGCGTGTGTAAGGCTGTCCTTCAAGGCCTGGAATGCCTTCTCCTGAGCTTCTCCCCAGCTGAATCCCACGTTCTTCTTCACTACTGCCGTCAGTGGTGAGGCAATACTGCTGAAGTTGGGCACGAACCTCCTATAGAAGCTGGCCAGTCCGTGGAAGCTCCTTACTTGGCTGATGTTTCCTGGTGTTGGCCATTCTTGTATGGCTCGAATCTTCTCCTCATCCCTGTAGGCCCTGTGAACTCACAACAAAACCTAAAAAGACAAGCTTATCAGTACAAAAGGTGCACTTCTTGAGATTGGCATAAAGCTCTTCTTGTCGAAGGGTTTTAAGGACCATCTCAAGATGTGTGAGGTGTTCCCGTAGGCACTTACTATAAACAAGTATGTCATCAAAATAAACTACCACAAACTTACTGATGTACGCCCTAAGAACTTGGTTCATAAGGCGCATGAAGGTGCTTGGGGCATTAGTCAAGCCAAATGGCATGACTGTCCACTCGTAGAGCCCTTGCTTTGTCTTGAAAGCAGTCTTCCACTCATCACCTTCCTTCATTCTTACCTGGTGGTATCCACTTTTGAGGTCCATCTTGGAGAAGACCGTGGCTCCACTCAGCTCATCTAGCATGTCATCCAGTCGTTGTATTGGATGCCTATACTTGACTGTGATGTTGTTGATTGCTCGGCAGTCCACGCACATGCGCCAAGTCCCATCCTTCTTGGGCACTAGTAGCACTGGTACAGCACATGGACTGAGGCTCTCTCGAACATATCCCTTCTCCAGGAGCTCCTTGACTTGCTTCTCAAGCTCCTTGAACTCCTCTGGACTCATCCGGTAGGCTGGCCGGTTGGGCAGGGCTGCTCCGGGCACTAGATCAATCTGGTGTTCTATGCCACGTAAAGGAGGCAAGCCTGCTGGTATCTCCTCTGGAAATACATCCTGGAATTTGTTGAGGAGTTTTGCTACTTCATGAGGTAGCTCTACCTGTCCCTGTTCTATACTCAACACTTCCTTGAAAACCATTAGTAACATTAAGTCCTTCGAGGCTAAAGCTCTCCGGACATGACTAGGTTGAATAAGAAAGTTAGACTTGACAAGTTTCTTTTCCTTACTCATTTGGAGTTGTAGCTCATGTACTTGGGCAGGTGTAAGAGGAGCTAGGCTGACCTTTCTCTTGTCATGCACGAAGGTGTATAGATTGGTTCGGCCATCATGCCTGGTCTCTTTGTCAAACTGCCATGGTCTTCCTAGTAGAAGATGGCCAGCTTGCATGGGCACCACGTCGCACACGACTTGGTCTTGATACTTGCCCACACTGAATGGCACAGTGACTTGCTCATGAATCTTGAGCTCCACTTTGTCATCAAGCCATCTCAGTCTATATGGTCGAGGATGCCGTGTCCTCTCTAGACCTAGCTTATCAACCATATACGCACTAGCAACGTTAGTGCAAGAACCACCATCTATGATGAGGTTACATACCTTTCCCTTGATGGTGCAACGGCTGTGGAAGATGTTCTCCCTTTGGATGGTCTCTGAAGGATCCACCATTGCACTGAGGATACGCCTAGTGACCAGCACTTCCCCCACATCAGGGTACTCAATGTCACCATATTCTCCTTCTGGTTCATAGTCCTCTTCATCTTGGGACTCATATTCTCCTGCCTCCGTAATCAGCATGACTCGGTTGTTTGGGCACTCCCTTGAGATGTGTCCACGTCCCCTGCACTTGAAACAAGTTATGTCACGTGATCTTTGAGGGTTAGAAGACTTACCAGGCTCTCTCTGGTCACGGGTGGGTTCAGGAGGCTTGCTCTTGAACCTTGACTCGATCTCTACGCTTTTGCCTTTGTCCACTGTCTTAGGCATGTTGCTTGGTGCCCAAGGTGTCCTAGGCTTGCTGCGGATGTCTTGGCTCTTACGTTTGATGTGCTGTTCAGCTTGCACAGATAGGTGGAACAAGTCCTTGAAGTCGTTGTAGATTTGCCTTCCACCTTGCAGCTGATCCTTTCTTGGAGTCCATCCAAGAATTGCGCCATCAATGCTTCTTCATCATCATTGAGCTCCAATCTGTTCCTTAACCTCTCGAACTCTTCGTAGTACTCCCCTACTGATCTGGTACCCTGCTTAAGAATACGAAAACGTCGTTGCAAATCCCTATGGAAGTAAGGTGGAACATACCTTTGTCGCATGAGGTCTTTCATGTCGACCCATGAGTCTACGGGCCTCATTCTCTTCCTCCTTCTGTCAGATACCTCACGATCCCACCAGATGAGGGCATTGTCCGTGAGGTGTGGTACTGCCATTGAGACTCTCCTAGGTCCTGGTTGGTTGTAGTGATCAAAGATATGATCCATTCGCTTCTCCAATCTAGGTAAGCCTCGGGGTCTACTTTCCTGCAAAACTTGGAGGAGTTAGTTTAACATCAGGATGAATTACCCGTTGTAGGTGTGTTCATCTCCATCCTCATGACGTCTAGGAGGCATTCTTGGTCTCTGGTGAAGACCATATGGCTCAAAGCCATCATCTTCTGCCTCTGGTTGCCGTGGAGGTCCTCTCCCTATGGTGATAGTTATGAGGTCATGTGTCCTCATCTCCATCTGGCTGATTCCTGTCGTGCGTGTCCTAAGGTACTCAGGACCCTCAGGACGGTCTTGCTCAGCTCTCACGTGCCTTATGGCCTGGAATCTTACTGGTCTCTCCACGCGCTCCAACCTCTCGCCTATGGATGCGAGTTGTGTTTGGAGTGTGGTGAACATGGCCATCATGGTTTCAGCTGCGCCTCTATTCTCTTCTCCCATGGTGTGCTACAAAGAAAGAAGATAATTAGGGTGCTCCTAAATTATTAGGAGAGTTTCTTTTTATATGGGATTTGAAAAAAATGCAAAAGGAAAATCCTAAGGAAAGGAAATTCAAAAAGATGTGAAGATTTGAGAAAAAGGAAACTTTCTTGACAACTTGTGCTAGCTGTCCAATTCGACTTCCTTTAGTATTCTTTCTATTTTCTTTTTATTTTCTTTTTAATTTAACTTAAAAATAAAGGAAATATGATTTAAACAAAAGGAAAACGTGCAAGACAATGCAAAAGTGAATCTAAACTCTAGTGATACACGTAGGAGGCTAGATGCACTCGGTTTGGAGTTTGATGTTGTTTTTTTATTTTTCTTGAATACGACTTAAACTAATGCAAGAACTAGAAATAAGACAAGCAAAAGGATAGAAACAACCTGGTTTAGGAGCTTTAAGCTCTGATACCAAAATGATACAAGCCTTGATTCAAGGATATATGCGCGTGGGATGTTTGTAGAAGATTAGGTGAGAAACTCAACCTTAGGCTTCTGGATAGGGGTTTTCTGGTTGGTAAACGATGGAAGGTTGAAGTGAACCACACGAGGGGTGATGAACCTCGTGATAAATCACAAACTTAGAGCTAGGAGGGCTGGTCTCAACTAGGTTCTAAGCACACAAGTCTCTCTTGAGAGAAAGCTCGTAGGGAAAAAGTTCTACTTTATTAATAATCAAAAAGGTTGTCGAACTACAATGCTGGAAGGAGCCTTATTAATATGCTCGACAGCTTGACCTACTAGGGTCGACTCAAATAAGAAAAGGAAAGTTTACAAAAGTGCACAAAAGGAAAAAATACAAAAGTGTATAACCGAAAAAGGACCTATTCCTAAAATGTTCTTGACTCAAAAATGTAAAGCAACTAGATCCTACCCTGCAAAACAGAAAGAGGCATATATTCGAATGTAAACTTACCTTAACTCACCTCATGGCCAAGAAATGGAAGGTGGCCGTCCTTGTGGCATGCATGCGCCTTGCTCCTAGTCTTCGATTTGGAGTAGGGTTAAATATCTTTGGGCCCTGACCTCTCTTGCCACTAAAGCCCAAGTCTCTGATGTTCCTTGTGTTGTTGAGAAGCCTTTGGACTCTTCTTTGCTCTTCTGGCCCATTTTCCTTAGCTGCTCTTCCTCTAGAAGCTTGTCGACCCATAAGCTGAATTTGTGGAAGAGTGCTCTTGATCTGCTTCTTGTCATTGCTCCTGGAGGTACCACTGGTGTAGATACATCCTCTAAGTGCATGTCCTGGAGCTGGTAGCTCATTTGGTCCGAGTCCTATTGCGTAGAAGTGGAGGTGTGCGTGTACTCGGCTGGATGGCCTGTACCGGCTGGATTGTGCGCGGTACTGGCCGGAATGACTTCAGGACCGGCCAAGTTGATCCCGGAGTCGGCGGTGTCATCAGGGGGACCGGCAGTGTCATTCACGTCCCCACCAACTGTGCCCGAAGCTTGGGCCTCTCCACCGGCGATGTTGACCGGTCTGGTCCTATAGGTCGAAGGTCCGGCGGTACTGTCTGGTCCGGCAGGCACGCCAGATGGTCCTGCTGTCTCGGGCAAGCTTCCTGGTTGGCCAGTCTGGTCACCTGGCTGGATGTACGACCTGATGTCCTCATCAGAGAGCCTCAGTCCATGTGCCGTACCAGTGCTACTAGTGCCCAAGAAGGATGGGACTTGGCGCATGTGCGTGGACTGCCGAGCAATCAACAACATCACAGTCAAGTACAGGCATCCAATACCACGACTGGATGACATGCTAGATGAGCTGAGTGGAGCCACGGTCTTCTCCAAGATAGACCTCAAAAGTGGATATCACCAGGTAAGAATGAAGGAAGGTGATGAGTGGAAGACTGCTTTTAAGACAAAGCAAGGGCTCTACGAGTGGACACTCATGCCATTCGGCTTGACTAATGCCCCAAGCACCTTCATGCGCCTTATGAACCAAGTTCTTAGGGCATACATCAGTAAGTTTGTAGTGGTTTACTTTGATGATATATTAGTTTATAGTAAGTGCCTACGGGAACACCTCACACATCTTGAGATGGTACTTAAAACCCTTTGACAAGAAGAGCTTTATGCCAATCTCAAGAAGTGCACCTTTTGTACTGATAAACTTGTCTTTCTAGGTTTTGTTGTAAGTTCACAGGGCCTACAGGTTGATGAAGAGAAGATTCGAGCCATACAAGAATGGCCAACACCAGGCAACATCAGCCAAGTAAGGAGCTTCCACGGACTGGCCAGCTTCTATAGGAGATTCGTGCCCAACTTCAGCAGTATTTCCTCACCATTGACGGCAGTAGTGAAGAAGAACGTGGGATTCAGCTGGGGAGAAGCTCAAGAGAAGGCATTCCAGGCCTTGAAGGACAGCCTTACACATGCACCAGTGCTAGTCCTGCCCGACTTCAACAAGACGCTTGAAGTGGAGTGTGATGCCTCTGGAATAGGCATAGGAGCAGTGCTAACCCAAGGAGGGAGGCCAGTGGCATACTTCAGTGAGAAACTAGGTGGTGCCTCACTGAACTACCCCACTTATGACAAGGAGCTCTATGCCCTTGTCCGAGCATTGGAGACTTGGCAGCATTACTTGCTGTCCAAGGAGTTTGTGATCCACACTGATCACGAGACCCTCAAACACCTCAGAGGGCAAACCAATCTCAAGAGGAGACATGCCAGGTGGATGGAGTTCATAGAGACCTTCCCGTACATCATCAAGTACAAGAAGGGCAAAGACAATGTGGTAGCCGATGCACTATCAAGGAGGTTTGCCTTGATATCAACCATGGAGGCAAAGGTCCTAGGGTTCGAGCACATCAAGGACCTATACAAGGATGATCCTGACTTTGCTGAGAGCTACAAGGAGTGTGGCACAGGGAGTCATGGCAAATTCTACATCCATGAGGGATTCTTGTTCCGAGAAAGAAAGTTGTGCATACCACAAGGATCATTAAGGGAGCTTATCATCCGAGAAGCTCATGGAGGAGGACTCATGGGCCACTTTGGTGTCGACAAGACTCTAGCAGTGGTCAAGGAGCACTTCTACTGGCCACACATCAAGAGGACAGTAGAAGCTCATTGTGCAAGATGCATCACTTGCAAGAAGGCAAAGTCCCGAGTGCAACCTCACGGGTTGTATCTCCCACTGCCCATACCCACACATCCATGGGTGGACATCTCAATGGACTTTGTTCTAGGTCTGCCCAAGATCAACCACAAAGATGCAATCTTTGTAGTGGTGGACAGATTCTCCAAGATGGCACACTTCTTTCCATGTGCCAATGTAAATGATGCCACACAAACAGCTGAGCTGTTCTTCAGGGAGATAGTACGGCTTCATGGAGTGCCAAGGACAATCGTATCAGACAGGGACACCAAGTTCCTCAGCCATTTCTGGAGGACCCTTTGGAGAAAGCTAGGCACGAAGCTACTCTTTTCTACCACCTGCCATCCTCAAACCGATGGCCAAACTGAAGTTTTCAACAGGACACTATCAACTCTTCTCAGAACTACACTAGGGAAGAACCTAAAGACTTGGGTGGAGTGCCTGCCATTCATAGAGTTCGCTTACAACCGAGCCGTGCACTCAGCAACCAAGAAGACACCATTTGAAGTGGTATACGGCTTCAACCCCCTCACCCCATTGGAGCAAACACCACTACCACCAGCTGAGATGACCAACCCCAACGGAGCATCCAAGGCAGATTTCATAAGGAGATTACACCAGAAGGTAGCAGAAAATTTGGAGAAGAGGACCGGACAGTACGTGACTCATGCCAACAAGGGAAGAAAGGAGGTGATCTTTCAACCAGGCGATTGGGTGTGGCTACACCTACGGCAGGAGAGGTTCCCAAACCTAAGGAGCTCCAAGCTAGCACCAAGAGGAGATGGACCATTCAAAGTGCTAGAGAGGATCAACAACAACGCCAACCGGATCGAGCTGCCAGGTGAGTTTAATGTGTCCAATACGTTCAATGTTACTGACTTAGCCCCTTTCCATGCAGATGAACCAGTTTTGAGGACAAAACCTACTGAAGAGGGAGGGAATGATGAGGACATCAGGACGTACATCCAGCCAGGAGACCAGACTGGCCGACCAGGAAGCTTGCCCGAGACAGCAGGACCATCTGCCGCGCCTGCTTCCTGACACACGACCCTCGAGAAAGAATATTGAGATTAGAGAGGAGAAATGTGAAGAATTGAATCCAGAAACTCAAAGAAAAGCATGAGAAGATGAGAAAATGTCTTAGACTTCTGGAGAAGAATCTCCTAAGAGTATATTCATACATTGAGTCTTTACAGCCCTTTTATAGAGGATTTACAATGTGAACATAAAAGAAAACGAATTCAAACTTGTGGATGAGTTTGAATAGAGGAGGAGCCTGTCAACAACCAATGAGAAGAGAGGAGACAGCAGGCATGACTGTTTGTGGGTACCAAGACTGAGGCATGACTGTTTGGTGTGGTTACCAAGACTCAGCATGGACATGTCCTTTTCACCTTTGATTCTTCTCCAAGGTAGCTGAACCATTTTAACCATGTGGTTAATCAATCCTTTTCATTTCCCTTGTTATTCAAACTGAATTTCGTGGCTCACACTTGCCAGGTCAAGATAGTCTTATTTGATTTTCCTATTTCAATACTTGCTAAAGACTTTGGAATCACCCTAAAGTCTTAAGTTTGAACCCTCACCACATTAAAAAACCTTATGAAGGAAAACCACTTGGGACAAAACCTTAATAAGGGAAAAAGAGTGTGCTCCTCTTGGGTTAGGAGACCTTTGATCATGGATGTGATAAATCAACAAGCCCAAGTTTGCTAAAGATGTTCTTGCAAACTTTGAGACTTGCTGCCATTGTGAAGATGTTACCTAGTTGGTCTTCACTCCTAGTATAACATGGCCGAATGGTTTCATCTTGAACTTTCTCCCAACCTTATGGCAGTCGATCTCTATGTGTTTGGTCCTCTTGTGAAACACTGAGTTTGAAGCTATGTGAATGGCTGCCTGATTATCACAATGGAAGGTAATTGGCCCTGGTTGTTCAATACCGAAGTCTTTCAAGAGCGCTTTGATCCAAGTTACTTCACTTGTCAACTTCCTCATAGCCCTATATTCTGCTTCAGCACTAGAACATGATACCACCTTCTGCTTCTTAGTCTTCCAAGTGACTAAGTTCCCACCAATGAAGGTGCAATACCCAGTGGTTGATTTCCTATCAACCCTATCACCAGCCCAATCCGTATCACAATATCCGACAATCTCAGTGTTCCCATTCTTGCCCATCCATATGCCTTGACCAGGAGATCCTTTGATGTATCTAAGGATCCTTTCTACCATGCTCCAATGATATACAGTAGGCTTTTGCATATGTTGACTCACTTGATTCACACCAAAACACAAGTCTGGTCGTGTGAGGGTGAGGTAGATCAGCTTCCCAACTAGTCTCCTATACTGAGAAACATCCTTAAATAACTCATCAGCTTTCTCCCCCTTTCCGTTGACCTTGTAGCCATCTTCAAGAGGAGCTTTGGCCGGTTTAGCCCCAAGCTTTCCCGTGTCTGTCAACAGATCAAGAGCATACTTTCTTTGGGATAGAAAGAGCCCTTCTTGAGAGCGACACACTTCAATACCCAAGAAGTACTTCAACTCTCCAAGATCCTTGATGTCAAATGATCTGTTTAAGAAGGCCTTTGTGGACTGAATTCCTTCCTTATCATCTCCTGTGATGATAAGGTCATCCACATAAACCAAGACCGCCATGATTCCTTTGGAGTTTTGACGAGTGAACAAAGTATGATCTGAATGGGATTTCCTAAACCCATTATCAGTAAGTGTGGAGCTTAATTTGTGATACCAGGCCCCTGGTGACTGCTTCAACCCATATATTGCCTTCCTAAGTCTTAGAACCTGTCCCTCTTTGCAAAGATCTTCAAGGCCTGGTGGTGGAGTCATATACACTTCCTCTTCAAGTTCTCCTTGTAGGAATGCGTTCTTGACATCCATTTGCCATAAGTCCCAAGTCAGATTCGTAGCTAGTGAAAGAACAACCCTTATAGTGTGTAGCTTAGCCACCGGTGCAAATGTATCAGTATAGTCCTCTCCATATGTCTGAGTGAAACCTCTAGCAACTAGACGTGCCTTGTACCTTTCTATGTCCCCATTGCTCTTATACTTGATGGTGAACACCCACTTTGAACTCACAGCCTTCTTGCCTTTGGGAAGTTCTTGTATATCCCATGTATGATTCCTTTCCATAGCTCCCTTCTCATCTCTTACTGCATCTAACCATTCTTTCTTCCTCTTAGCTTCTTCGTAAGTCCTTGGAATCTGACTTTGGTCAATCTTTCCAAGGAATGCTTGATGACTAGATGGCAAGAGGTCAAGGGAACAAACAGCTTGTATGGGATGAGCCACAGCCTGGTTGTTGTAGAAGACCCTAGTGTTTACCCAATTGGATGGATCTTTCCTAAGTCTAGTACTCCTTAAATGCTGAACAGGTGGTGCAGCCTCCTCTACAACCGTTTCCTCTTCCATTTGGTGAATAGGTTCCATACCCCTTTCAAAAGCTCTGGATTGAGTTGGTTCTTGAGTTAGAACGCATTCTTCTTGTATCTTAGAACCACTTGAGGTTCTTCTTGTTTTGAACTTTGGGATCATTAAATGATTCAAGAGAACCTCAAACTCAGCCAAATCAGAAGGTAATTGAGATCCTTCAATCTTCCCAATCTTTCTGATCATAAGAAGCCTTTCTATGAACTTGACATCTCTAGACACATATGTCCTGTTGTTGCTTGTATCATAACACTTATAACCCTTTTGTGTTGTCGAATATCCAAGGAACATACACTTGATGCTCTTTGCCTCCAACTTGTTTCTTAGATCACCTGAAACATACACAAAGCACACACACCCAAATACACGTAAATGATCAATGGAGGGTTTAGTTTTATTGAGTACCTCAAATGGGGATATATCTTGCAAGACTTTGGTTGGAATCCGATTGATGAGGTAGCAAGAAACCAAGACTGCATCTCCCCAAAAACTTTTAGGAACATTGGAATGAAACATCATGGATCTTGCTACTTCCATTAAGTGTCGGTTCTTCCTTTCAGCAACTCCATTTTGTTGTGGTGTGTGTGGACAGCTAGTTTGATGTAGTATTCCATGTTTGTTTAGATGAGCTTTGAATCTTTGATTTGTGTATTCCCCTCCATTATCTGCCAACACTTTGACATTGAATTGATTAGTAACACAATTATGAAAGTTTATAAATGCCTCATAAACTATCTTTAGATGGAAGTAATGTAACCCATGTATATGTTTCATCTATAAGGTCACAAAGTATTTATTCCTCCTATCTCTAGACATGCAAGGTGAGGTCCAAACATCAGAATGTACTAAATCAAAGAAATGCTCATAAATTGTAGACGATTTAGGGAAAACAACACGACAATGTTTGCCAAGGATACAAGCCTCACAAACTGAGTGATCATAAGCAACATTAGGCATTAATAAGCTTAAAGCACGAGCATGAGGATGTCCTAATCTAGCATGCCATAAAACATCTTTATTAGCAAAAACACAGGATTTGAAAGCTAAGGAATCCGAATTGCTTGGAGGTGTCCTCAAGAACATAGAGCTCATTTGAGTCCACCACTTCCAAGTAAACATTATTGGGTCCAAAGTAACATTGCAATTCAGGTCTTTAGTAGCCCTTTTACGAAACTAGGTTAGACTTAAACTTAGGAAAGAAAGCAGTATTTTCTTTGTGAAATAGTCTTAATTTTCGGTTCCTTCAATTGGAATACTCTTACCATCAGCTATAGTTACTTGTCCTAGACATGGTTCAATGTTCTTTAACAACCTAGCATTGCTAATCATATGGTGAGAAGCACCCGAATCCACTACCAACTTATGATCTGGTTTATCAAGCAATTTATGGGAGTAGAGTGTGATACCAGAGAGTTTTGAGGCATAGGCCTTGATGAGATCCTCCAAGTCACTCTTCTTTACATACTCCATGGATACATTCTTAGCTAGCTCCCATCCTTGGTTGGATGAACTTGTCGGTTCATTCCCAACCTTTTGAGAGATGTTAGCCTTTGAATCCTTGAACCGGTTTGGATTGAGGTGAGGATGAAGTATCCATCACTTGTCCTTGATATGGCCATTCCTCTTACAATGTTCACACATCACTCTTCCTATCCTCTTGCTTAAACACGCTCTTGTTGGCCATGACTAGTTCTCCTTTTCCACCAAACAAACGAATGTTGCCTTGCTCCTCTTTGAAATCAGGGAGTTTTGAAAAAATTGGATTAGAGAAGGAGAAATGTGAAGAATTGAATCAACTCAAAAAGTATGAGAAAATGAAATGTCTTAGACTTATGGAAGAATCTCCAAGTATATTCATACATTGAGTCTTTCACTCCCTTTTATAGAGGATTTAAAATGTGAACACAGAAAACAATTCAAACTTGTGGATGAGTTTGAATAGGAGAACTGTCACAACCAATGAGAAGAGAAGATTGTCATGAAGTTTGGTGTGGTTACCAAGGCTGTTTCTGACATGACTTTTGGTGTGGTTACCAAGACTGTGTGAAGCATGGACATGTCCTTTTCACCTTGATTCTTCTCCCAAGGCACCTATTTAACCATTTTAACCATGTGGTTAATAATAACTCCCTCCTTTTTCTTTTCCTTGTTATTCAAACTGAATTTCGTGCTCACCCTTGCCTTGTAGGTCAAGATAGGTCTTATTTGATTTTCCTATGTCAATACTCCCCCTCAAGCTAAAGACTTTGGAATCACCCTAAAGTCTTAAGCTTGGGAACCCAAGGCAACACCTCATTAAAACCTTATTGAGGAAAATCACTTGGGACAAAACCTTAATAAGGGAAAAAGAGTGTGTTGCTCTTGGATTAGGAGACCTTTGATCATGGATGTGATAAATCAACAAGCCCAAGTTTGCTAAAGATGTTCTTGCAAACTTTGATACTTGCTGCCTTTGTGAAGATGTCAGCTAGTTGGTCTTCACTCTTTGTATAACATGGCAGAATGGTTCCATCTTGAACTTTTTCTCTAACCTTATGGCAATCGACCTCTATGTGCTTGGTCCTCTCGTGAAACACTGAGTTTGAAGCAATGTGAATGGCTGCCTGATTATCACAATGGAAGGTAATTGGCCCTGGTTGTTCAATACCGAAATCTTTCAAGAGCGCTTTGAGCCAAGTTACTTCATTGTCAGCTTCCTCATTGCCCTATATTCTGCTTCAGCACTAGAACATGATACCACCTTCTGCTTCTTAGTTTTTCAAGTGACTAAGTTCCAACCAATGAAGGTGCAATACCCGGTGGTTGATTTCCTATCGACCCTATCACCAGCCCAATCCGCATCACAATATCCGACAATCTCAGTGTTCCCATTCTTGCCCATCCATATGCCTTGACCAGGAGATCCTTTGATGTATCTAAGGATCCTTTCTACCATGCTCCAATGATAGACAGTAGGGTTTTGCATATGTTGACTCACTTGATTCACAGCAAAACACAAGTCTGGTCGTGTGAGGTGAGTAGATCAGCTTCAACTAGTCTCCTATACTGAAACATCCTTAAATAACTCATCAGCTTTCTCCCCTTTCCATTGAGTAGCCATCTTCAAGAGGAGTTTTGGCTGGTTTAGCCCCAAGCTTTCCTGTGTCTGTCAACAGATCAAGAGCATACTTTCTTTGGGATAGAAAGAGCCCTTCCTGAGACCGACACACTTCAATACCCAAGAAGTACTTCAACTCTCAAGATCCTTGATGTCAAATGATCTGTTTAAGAAGGCCTTTGTGGACTGAATTCCTTCCTTGTCATCTCCTGTGATGATAAGGTCATCCACATAAACCAAGACCACCACAATTCCTTTTGCGTTTTGACGAGTGAACAAAGTATGATCTGAATGGGATTTCCTAAACCCATTATCAGTAAATGTGGAGCTTAATTTGTGATACCACGCCCTTGGTGACTGCTTCAACCCATATATTGCCTTCCTAAGTCTTAGAACTTGTCCCTCTTTGCAAAGATCTTCAAGGCCTGGTGGTGGAGTCATATACACTTCCTCTTCAAGTTCTCCTTGTAGGAATGCGTTCTTGACATCCATTTGCCATAAGTCCCAAGTCAGATTCGTAGCTAGTGAAAGAACAACCCTTACAGTGTGTAGCTTAGCCACTGGTGCAAAGGTATCAGTATAGTCCTCTCCATATGTCTGGGTGAAACCTCTTGCAACTAGACGTGCCTTGTACCTTTCTATGTCCCCATTGCTCTTATACTTGATGGTGAACACCCACTTGGAACTCACAGCCTTCTTGCCTTTGGGAAGTTCTTGTATATCCCATGTATGATTCCTTTCCATAGCTCCCTTCTCATCTCTTACTGCATCTAACCATTCTTTCTTCCTCTTAGCTTCTTCGTAAGTCCTTGGAATCTGACTTTGTTCAATCTTTCCAAGGAATGCTTGATGACTAGATGGCAAGAGGTCAAGGGAACAAACAGCTTGTATGGGATGAGCCACAGCCTGGTTGTTGTAGAATACCCTAGTGTTCCTAAGTCTAGTACTCCTCCTTAAATGCTGAACAGGTGGTGCAGCCTCCTCTACAACCGTTTCCTCTTCCATTTGGTGAATAGGTTCCTCTATACCCACTT
>CM032158.1:22204022-22433099 GCA_018901935.1 Pugionium cornutum | reverse complement strand
AAACCTTCCCTTCTGTCATCAAGTACAAGAAGGGCAAGGATAATGTGGTAGCCGATGCACTATCAAGGAGGTTTGCTTTGATATCTACAATGGAAGCAAAGGTCTTAGGATTTGAGCACATCAAGAACTTGTATAAGGATGATCCTGAATATGCTGAGAGCTACAAGGAGTGTGGCACTGGGAGTCATGGCAAGTTCTACATCCATGATGTGTTCTTGTTCCGGGAAAGAAGGTTGTGCATACCAATAGGATGTTTACGAGAGCTTATCACCCGAGAAGCTCATGGAGGAGGTCTTATGGGCAACTTTGGTGTTGACAAGACACTAGAGTGGTCAAGGAGCACTTCTATTGGCTACACATCAAGATGTCAGTAGAAGTCTATTATGCAAGGTGCATCACTTGCAAGAAGGTGAAGTCCCGAGTGCACCCTCACGGGTTGTATCTCCCTCTGCCCATACCTACACATCCATGGGTAGACATCTCCATGGACTTCGTTCTATGTCTGCCCAAGATCAACCACAAAGATGCTATCTTTGTAGTGGTGGACCGATTCTCCAAGATGGCACATTTCATACCACATGCCAATGTTAATGATGCAACGCAAACAGCCGAACTGATCTTAAGGGAGGTAGTACGACTTCATAGAGTGCCAAGGACAATCATGTCAGACAGAGACACCAAATTTCTCAGCCACTTCTGGAGGACCCTCTAGAGAAAGCTAGGCACGAAGCTGCTCTTCTCTACCACAGGCCATCCTCAAACCAATGGCCAAACTAAAGTAGTCAACCGCACATTGTCAACTATTCTCAGGACCACACTAGGGAACAAACTCAAGACATGGGTGGAGTGCCTGCCATTTATAGAGTTTGCTTACAACCGAGCAGTGCATTCAGCCACAAAGAAGACCCCTTTTGAAGTGGTCTACGACTTCAACCCTCAAACGCCTCTGGAGCAAACACCACTGCCACCAGCAGAAATGACCAACCTCAATGGAGCATCTAAGGCAGAATTCATCAAGATGTTACACCAGAAGGTAGCAGAGAACCTGGAGAAAAGGACCGGGCTGTAGGTGACTCACGCCAACAAGGGGAGAAGAAAAATGATCTTTCAACCAGGCGATTGGGTGTGGCTACACCTACGGCAAGAGAGGGCCACCAACTTAAGGAGTTCTAAGCTGGTCCCAAGAGGAGATGGACCATTCAGAGTGCTGGAGAGGATCAACAACAATGCCTAACGTATTGAACTTCCTGGTGAGTTTAATGGTCTAACAAATTAAATGTGACTGATTTAGCTCCTTTCCTTGCAGATGAGCCAGTTTTGAGGTCAAGACCTACCGAAGGCGGAGGGGATGATAAGGACATCAGATCGTCTGGCCGGCCAGAAGACCAAAATGGCTGACCAGAAGGCTTGCCCGAGACAGCCGGGCCATTTGGCGCGTCTGCCGGGCCAAGCAGTACCGCCGGCCCTATGGTCAGCCGGGCCGGGCCGACCAACTTCTCCGGTGGAGAGGCCCAAACCTCTGGCCCAACTGGTGGAGATGTGAACAATACCGCTGGCCCAACTGGTGATGCTGCCAGCTCATAAATTGATCTGGCCGGCTCTGATCTCAACTCGGCCAGCTCCATGCACAATCCAGCCGGCTCAAGCGATGGCACTACCATTTCCACCTCTACTCAAGGATACTGGGAGCAACTCAGCTACCAGCTTCAAGGCATGAATCTAGATGAATTCTCTACACCAGTGGTGCCACCAGGAGCCATGACAAGGAGCAGAACAAGGGCACTCTTCCACAAGTTCAGCTTGTGGGTAGACAAGCTCATAGAAGATCAACGACAAGGAGCATTGGGCCAAGAGTACAAGGAAGAATCCAAGGGCTTCTCAAAATTTCAAAAGACTCCAGATACTTGGGCTCTCGTGGAAAAAGAGGTCAAGGCCCAACATTTCGTAAACCTAGTCCAAGTTGAAGACTAGGAGCCAAGCGCGTGCAAGGCTCAAGGTCATCGACCTTCCATTTCTTGGCCAAAAGGTAAGAAAGGTAAGTTTTCAATTATATACATGCCTTTCCTGTTTTGCAGGGTAGGAATTAGTAGTTTTCCATTTATTGAGTCAAGAACACTTTAGGTAGTTGTCCTTTTTCGGTTATTTCCTTTTTTGTAATTTTCCTTATGCACTTTTGTATCTTTTCCATTTTTATTTTTGTTCAACCCTAGAATGTTAAAGCTGCCGAGCATATTAATAAAGCTCCTTCAGAATTTTATTTCGACAACTTTTGATTATTAATAAAGAGAACACTTTTTCCTACTAGTTTTTCTCCTAAAACTCTATCGCTTAGAACCCTAGTTGAGACCAGCCCTCCTATCTTCTAAGTTGTGATTTATCACGAGGTTCATCACCACTCGTGTGGTTCACTTCACCACACCATCCAATGCCCACAAGAAAGTCCCTATCCAGAAGGCTAAGGCCGAGTTTCTCGCCTAATATTCTCCAACCAGCCGTGAGTGTTAAGGCCTTGATTCAAGGGGAGAACCAATGGTAGACCCCTCCGAAACCATTCAAAGGGAGAACCAATGGTAGACCCCTATGGTATACTAGTAATCAAAGCATACAAGTAATCCAATCTATCCCTAACTTCGTAATCCAATCCGTTTGGTTTTTAGGTGATATTTTTTTATTTTTTTGAATGGAACTAAACTAATGCACGAAACTGAATAAAGACTGAATTAAAGGATAGAAACAACCTAGTTTTAGGAGCTTAAGCTCTGATACCAAAATGATACAAGCCTTGAATCAAAGCCGTAACACTCGCGACTGGTTGGAGAAGATTAGGCAAGAAACTCCGCCTTAGGCTTCTAGATAGGGGTTTTTTGGTGGGTATTGGGTGATGGGGTGAAGTGAACCACACGAGGGGTGATGAAACTCGTGATAAATCACAGCTTTGAAGCTAGGAGGGCTGGTCTCAACTAGGGTTCTAAGCGATGGAGTTTTAGGAGAAAAACTCGTACGAAAAGGTGCTCTCTTTATTAATAATCAAAAGTTGTCAAAATACAATGCTGAAGGAGCCTTATTAATATGCTCGGCAGCTTTGGCCTTCTAGGGTCGACCCAAAATAAAAATAGAAAAGTTACAAAAATGCATAAGGAAAATTACAAAAAGGAAATAACCGAAAAAGGACAACACCTAAAGTGTTCTTGACTCAATAAATGGAAAACTACTAATTCCTACCCTGCAAAACAGAAAAGGCAAGTATATAATTGAAAACTTACCTTTATTACCTTTTGGCCAAGAAATGGAAGGTGGCCGACCTTGTGGCTTGCACGCGCCTAGCTCCTAGTCTTCTACTTGGAGTAGGGTTACGAAATGTTGGGTCTTGACCTCTTTTGCCACGAGAGCCCAAGTCTCTGCAGTCCTTTGAAATGTTGAGAAGCCCTTGGATTTTTCTTTGTACTCTTGGCCCAACCCAATGGTAGACCATTCAAAGGGAGAAGCAATGGTAGACCACTTTGGCACCACGCAATTTGGGATACATTGAATTAGTTGGAGGCTTTGCCATAGCTCTTTAAGTCTCAAAATGTTGTCACAATATGGAAAATTGAGCTAGCTTAACATGGGCGTTGGATTTATATAATTTAGAGCTCTAAATAAAAATTTAAAGACGATTTACTGCCAGACATGTCAAGTTGATCAGCTAGTTAAAATGATCATGCTAAACTGATCATTGGTGTTCCTTGAGTAAAGGCTTAAAATGAAGCATAATACATGGCATCAGGCAGTTTGAAAAAGATTGAATTACTTAGAGGTTTTTTCTTAGCTATTTTTGTCTTATATTTTGTCACACTATAGAAAACTGAGCTAGCTTAACGTGAGGATTGGATTCGTGTCATTCTGAACCCTAAATCAAAAGGTACACACGATTTAGTGTTGACATGTCAAGTTTATCGGCCAGTTATAATGATCTTTCTAAACTGATCATTGGTGCTCATTGAGTAATGACTTATAAATGAAGCATCATGCATGGCATCACGTAGTTTTGGATACATTCGATTACTTGGAGGTTACGTAGTAGCTCTATCAATCTCAAATGTTGTCACAATATGGAAAATTGAGCTAGCTTAATGTTAGCATTGGACTCATGTCATTTTGAGATCCAAATCAAAAGATAAAGACGTTTTATTGCGGACATGTCAAGTTGATCAGCTAGTTAAAATGATCATTCTAAACTGAACATTAGTGTTTCCAGAGTAAAGGCTTATAAATGAAGCATAATGCACGACATCAAATAGTTAGGGATTGATTATATTACTTGTAGGCTTTGTCATAGCTATTTTGATATTAAATTTTTTCACTATATAGAAAATAGAGCTAGCTTGACGTGGGCATTGGACTCATGTCATTTTGAGCTCTAAATCAAATGTTAAAGAAGATTTAGTGTAGACATGTCAAGTTGATCAGCTGGTTAAACTGATCATTCTAAATTGATCATTGGTGCTCCTTACGTAAAGGCTTATAAATGAAGCATAATGCATGGCACCACGCAGTTTGGGATACATTGGATTACTTTGATGCTTTGTCGTAGCTCTTTCGGTCTCAAATATTGTCCCAATATATAAAATTGAGCTAGCTTGATGTGGGCATTGGATCAGGATCATTCTGAACTCTAAATCAAAAGCTACGCACGATTTAGTGCGTACATGTCAAGTTGATCGGCCAATTAAATGATCATTCTAAATTTATCATTGGTGCTCCTTGAGTAAAGGCTTATTAATAAATGAAGCATAATGCATGACATCACGCAGTTGGGGATACAGTTGATTAGTTGGAGGCTATGTAGTAGCTCTATCAGTCTCAAATGTTGTCACAATACGGAAAATTGAGCTAGCTTAATATTAGCATTGAACTCATGTCATTTTGAGCTTCAAATCAAAAGACAAAGGCTATTTATGGTGGACATGTCAAGTTGATCAACTAGCTAAAATGATCATTTTAAACTGATCATTGGTTCTCCTTGAGTAAAGGCTTATAGATGAAGTATAATGCATGGCATCACGAAGTTAGGGATAGATTGGATTACTTGTATGCTTTGTCGTAGCTATTTTGATGTTAAATTCTGTCACAATATAAAAACTTGAGCTAGCTTATGGTGGGTGTTGGATTCCTGTCATTCTGAACTCTAAACTAAATGTTATGGATGATTTATTGCACACATGTCAAGTTGATCGGCGAATTGAAATGTTCATTCTAAACTGATCATTGGTGCTCCTTGAGTAAATGCTTATAAATGAAGAGTTATATATGGCACCACGCAGTTTGGGATACATTGGAATACTTGGACGCTTTGTCGTAGCTGTTTCAGTCTCAAAATATTGTCACAATATGGAAAATTGAGCTAGCTTATCATGGGCATTGGATTTATATAATTTTGAGCTCTAAATCAAAAGTTAAAGATGATTTAGTGTCGGACATATCAAGTTGATGAGCTAGTAAAAATTATCATTCTAAACTTATTATTGGTTTTCCATGAGTAAAGGCTTAAAATGAAGCAAAATGCATGACATTATGCAGTTTGGGATAGATTGGACTATTTGGAGGCTTTGTCGTAGCTATTTAGGTCTTATATTTTGTCACAATATAGAAAGTTGAGCTATTTCAACATGAGTGTTGGATTCACGTCATTCTCATCTCCAAATCAAAAGTTACGGACGATTTTGTGTGCATATGTCAAGTTTATCAGCAAGTTAAAATGATCATTCTAAACTGATCATTGGTTCTCGTTCAGTAAAGGTTTATATATGAAGCATAATGCATGGCATCACACAGTTTCAGATACATTGGCTTACTTTTGTAGTAGCTTTTTCAGTCTCAAAAGTTGTCATAATATGGAAAATTGAGCTAAATTAACGTTAGCTATGGACTCATGTCCTTTTGCGATCCAAAGCAAAAAATAAAGACAATTTATTGTGGACATGTCAAGTTAATCAGATAGTTAAAATGATCATTCTAAACTGATCATTTGTGCTCCTTGCGTAAAGGCTTATAAATCATCCTTTTTCGTAGCTCTTTCAATCTTAAATGTTGTAACAATATAGAAATTGAGCTAGCTTAACGTGGGCGTTGGATTCATGTAATATTTGTGCTCTAAATCAAAAGAGAAACGTGATTCCGGACATGTCAAGTTTCGCAGCTAGTTAAAATGATCATTCTAAACTTACCATTGGTGCTCGTTGACTATAGGCTTATAAATAAAGCATAATGCATGGCATCATGCACTTACAGATAGACTGGATTACTTGTAGGCTTTGTCGTAGCTATTTTGCTGTTAAATTCTATCACAATGTAGAAAATTGAACTAGTTTAACGTGGACATTGGATTTGTGTCATTCGGAACTCTAAACCATAAGTTACGGATGATTTATTGTGGACATGTAAATTTGATCGGCCAGTTAAAATGATCATTCTAAACTGATCATTGGTGCTCCTTGAGTAAAGGCATATAAATGAAGCATAATGCATTGCATCAGGCAATTTGGGATGCATTGGATTACTTGGAGGCTTTTTCATAGATCTTTTAGTCTAAAATGTTGTCACTATATGGAAAATTGAGCTAGCTTAATGTGGGAGTTGGACCCATGTCAGTTTGAGCTCCAAATCAAAAGTTAAAGACTATTTAGTGCGGACTTTTCAAGTTGATCAGCTAGTTAAAATGATCATTGTAAATTGATGATTGGTGCTACTTGAGTAAAGGATTATAAATGGAGCATAATGCATGGCACCACTCAGTTTGGGATACATTGGATTACTTGGAGGCTTTGCCGTAGCTCTTGCAGTCTCAAATCTTGTCACAATATAGAATATTGAGCTAGCTTAACGTGGGCATTTGATTCGTGTCATTCTGATCTCTAAATCAAAATTAACAGACTCTTTAGTGTGGACATGTCAACTTGATCATCCAGTTAAAATTAGCATTCTAAACTAATTATTGGTGCTACTTGAGTAAAGGCTAATAACTGAAGCATAATGCATTGCATCACGCAGTTTGGGATACATTGTATTACTTGGAGGCTTTGTCTTAGCTCTTTTAGTGTTAAATGTAAAAATATAGAAAATTGAGCTACCTTAACGTGGGTTTTGGATTCTTGTCATTCTGAACTCTAAATCAATAGTTATGGACGATTTAGCGCAGACATGTAAGAGGGATCGGCCAGCTAAAATGATTATTCTAAACTAATCATTGGTGCTCCTTGGGTAAAGTCTTATAAATGAAGCATAATGCATGGCATCACTCAGTTTGGGATACATTAGGTTACTTGGAGGCTTTGTCGTAGCTCTTTCAGTCTCAAATGTTGTCAAAATATAAACAATTGAGCTAGCTTAACGTGGGTCTTGGATTCGTGTCATTCTGAATTCTAAATCAAAAGTTACAGACAATTTAGGGCGTACATGTGAAGTTGATCGGCCATTTAAAATGATCATTCTAAACTGATCATTGGTGCTCTTTAAGTAAAGGCTTATAAATGAAGAAGAATGCATGGCATCACACAGTTTGGAATACATGGGATCACTTTGAGGCTTTGTTGTAGCTCTTTTAGTCTTAAAATGTTGTCACAGTAGGAGAAATTGAGCTAGCTTAACGTGGGTGTTGGATTCATGTAGTTTTGATCTCTAAACCAAAAGTTAAAGACGATTTTGTGTCAGACATGTCAAAATGATCAGCTAGTTAAAATGATCTGCTAGTTAAAATGATCATTCTAATTTGATCATTGGTGTTCCTTGAGTAAAGGCTGAAAATGAAGCATAACGCATGGCATCACACAGTTTGGGATTGAATGGGTTACTTGGATGCTTTTTCGTAGCTATTTTGGTGTTAAATTTTGTCACAATATATAAAATTGAGCTAGCTTGTCATGGGCGTTGGATTCGTGTCGCTTTGAACTCTAAATCAAAAGGTGCGGATGATTTAGTGTGGACATATCAAGTTGATCGGCCAGTTAAAATTATCATTCTAAACTTATCATAGCTATTCCTTGAGTAAAGACTTATAAATGTAGCATATTGCGTGGCATCACGCAGTTTGGGATAGATTGGATTTCATGGAGGCATTGTTGTAGCTCTTTCAGTCTCAAATGTTGTCACAATATAGAAAATTGAGCTACTGCAATGTGGACGTTGCATTCATGTCATTCTGAACTCTAAATAAAAAGTAATGGGCAATTTAGTGCGGACATGTCAAGTTGATCGGACAGTTAAAATGATAATTCTAAACTGATCATTGGTGCTCCCTAAGTATTGGCTTATAATGCATGGCATCACGTAGTTTGGGATACATTGGATTACTTTGAGGCTTTGTTTTAGCTCTTTCAGTCTCAAAATCTTGTTACAATATGGGAAATTAAGCTAGCTTAACGTGGGCGTTGGATTCATGTAATTTTGAGCTCTAAACCAAAAGTTAGAGACGATTTAGTGTTCGACATGTTAACATGATTAGCTAGTTAAAATGATCATTCTAATTTGATCATTGGTGCTCCATGAATAAAGGCTTAAAATGAAGCACAATGCATGACATCACGTAATTTGGGATAGATTGGATTAGTTGGAGGCTTTATCATTGTTATTTCAGTCTTAAATTTTGACACAATATAGAAAATTGAGCTAGTGTAACGTGATCGTTAGATTTCTGTCATTTTGAACTCTAAATCAAAAGTTACGAACAATTTAGTGTGTACATGTCAACTTGATCGGGCAGTTAAAATGACCATTCTACACTGATCATTGGTGCTCGATGAGTAAAGCTTGTAAATGAAGCATACTGCCTGGCATCACGCAGTTTGGGATACATTGGAATTCTTGGAGGCTTTCTCGTATCTCTTTCAGTCTCAAATGTTGTCACAATATAGAAAACTGAGCTAGGGTAATGTGGGCGTTGAATTCGTGTCATTCTAAACTCTAAATAAAAGGTTATGGATGATTTATTGCGAACATGACAAGTTGACCCGCTAGTTAAAATTATCATTTTAAACTGATCATTGGTGCTCCTTGAGTAAAGGCTTATAAATGAAGCATAATGCATGGCATCACACAGTTTGGGATAGATTGGATTACTTGGAGACTTTATCATAGCTATTTCGGTCTTAAATTTTTTCACGATATATAAAATTGAGCAAGTTTATCATGAACGTTGGATTCATGTCATTTTCAACTTTAAATCAAAAGTTATGGACAATTTAGTGCGTACATGTCAAGTTAATCGACTAGTTAAAATGATCATTGGTGCTCATTGGGTAAAGGCTTATAAATGAAGCATAATGCATGGCATCACGAATTTTGGGATACATTGGAAGTCTTGGAGGCTTTCTCGTATCTCTTTCATTCTCGTATTTCTTAACGTGGGTGTTGGATTCGTGTCATTTTGAATTCTAAATCAAAAGTTATGGACGATTTAGTGTGGACATGTCAAGTTGATCAAGAAGTTAAAATGATCATTTTAAACTAATCATTGATGCTCCTTGAAAAAGGCTTATAAATGAAGCATAATGCATGGCATCATAGAGTTTGGGATACATTGGATTACTTGGAGGCTTTGTTGTAGCTTTTTCAGTCTCAAACGTTGTCACAATATGGAAAATTTAGCTAGTTAAATGTGGGTGTGGATTCGTGTTATTCTGAACTCTAAATCAAAAGTTATGGACGATTTAGTGTTGACAAGTTAAGTTGATCGGCTCGTTAAAATGATCATTCTAAACTTATTCTTGGTGTTCCTTGAGTAAAGGGTTATAAAGAAGCATAAATGCATGAGACCACACAGTTTGGTGTAGATCTGATTACTTGGAGGCTTTTTCGTAGCTATTTCGGTGTTAAATTTTGTTGCAATATATAAAATTGAGCTAGTTTATCGTGGGCGTTGGATTCGTGTCAGTATGAACTCTAAATCAAAAGTTGCGGCAATGTCAAGTTGATGGGCCAGTTAAAGTGATCATTCTAAACTGATCATTGCTGCTCCGTGAGTAAAGGCTTATAAATGTAGCATAATGTATGGCATCACACAGTTTGGGAGAGATTGGATTACTTGGAGGCTTTTTCGTAGTTATTTCGGCCTTAAATTTTGTCACAATACAGAAAAGTAAGCTTGCTTAACGTGGGCGTTGGATTCATATCATTTTGAACTTTAAATGAAAAATTACAGACGATTTAGTGCAGAATTTTCAAGTTGATCGACTAGTTAAAATGATCATTCTAAACTGATCATTGGTGCTCCTTGACTAAAGGCTTATAAATGAAGCATTATGCATTGCATCACCGCAGTTTAGGATACATTGGAATTCTTGGAAGCTTTCTCGTATCTCTTTCAGTCTCAAATATTGCCATAATATAGAAAATTGAACTAGGGTAATGAGGGCGTTGGATTCGTGTCATTCTGAACTCTAAAACAAAGGTTATGGATGACTTAGTACGGACATGACAAGTTGATAGGCAAGTTAAAATGATCATTCTAAACAGATCATTGGTGCTCCTTGAGTAAAGGCTTATACATGAAGCATAATGCATGGCACCACACATTTTGGGATATATTAGATTACATGGACGCTTTGTCGTAGCTATTTTGGTCTTAAATTTTGTCACAATATAGAAAATTGAGCTAGCTTATCATGGACGTTGGATTTGTGTCATTTTTAACTCTAAATCAAACGTTATGTACGATTTATTGTGGACATGTCAAGTTGATCGACAAGTTAAAATGATCATTCTAAACTAATCATTGGTGCTCCTTAAGTAGAGGCTCATAAATGAAGCATAATGCATGGTATCACACAGTTAGGGATACATTGGATTACTTGGAGGCTTTTTTGTAGCTCTTTCAGTCTCAAATGTTATCACAATTTGGAAAATTGAGTGCGCTTAACGTGGGCCTGGTGTAACACCTGCATCTGGTGGGAAGGCTGGGAAGTAAGGATTTGGGGGAATCTGGATGTAGCTGGTCGATCTAGGCTGGCCATTGTCACCGAGTTCGGTAAATCGCTGGCAAGTCGGAGCTTCTTGGTGCCTGATCGAGACTCAGGTCGGATGGCCTGGTTTATCGTAGCTTGGTTAGAATTCGGACAAGTGGTCCGAGTAATTCGGGACTTGGTCAGAATTCGGACAGGTTGTCCGAGTTATTCGGGACTTGGTCGGATTTTGGACAGGTTGTCCAAGTTATTCGGGACTTGGTTGGATTTCGGACAGTGTTGGTCCGAGTTATTCTGGTCTTGGTCGGATTTCGGACAGGTTGCCCGAGATACTCGGGACCTGGTCCGATTTTGGACAGTATTGGTCGGGAGCCAATGAGTTGGTCGAGAGGGCCAGTGTGTGGTACAGTTATCGGGTTGATGCATTGAAACGGTTACCCAGTCCGAGCGCTTGGGCAAGGCATGGGAACGGTTACTCGGCCGAATGCGCGGGAACATTACCTGTACCCGAGCGCTTGGGCGAGGCACAGGAACGGTTACTCAGCCTGATATGCGGGAATGGTTACCCAGTACCGAGCGCTTGGTCGAGACATAGGAACGGTTACTTGGGCAGTTATCCGAGAGTTCTATAAATAGAACCTGCACCCTCTCATTCACTCCTTTCGCATGAGAGAACTCAGAAAGGTAGAGAAATTGTGAGTGAAGTCCTGATGAGGACATCAGGTCGTATGTCCAGCCAGGAGACCAGACTGGCCGACCAGGAAGCTTGCCCGAGAGAGCCGCACAATTTGACACGTTTGCTGGCCCAAGCGGTACTGCCGGACCCTTGACCAATAGGACCAGACCAATCAGCATTGCCGGCGGAGAGGCCCAAGCTTCCGGCACACTTGGTGGCGACATGGATGACACCGCCAGTCCCCTTGGTGATGCTGCCGACTCCGGCATTCTAAATTGATCATTTGTGCTTATTTAGAAAAGGCTTATGAATGAAGCATAATGCATGGCATCATGCAGGTTGCGATAGATTCAATGACTTGGAGGCTTTGTCGTAGCTATTTCAGTTCTAAATTTTGACACAACATAGAAAATTGAGCTAGCTTAACGTGGGTGATTGATTCGTATCATTTTGAACTATGAATTAGAAGTTACGAAAGATTTTGTGTTGACATGTGAAATTGATCGGCAAGTTAAAATGATCTTTCTAAACTTATTAATGAAGGCTTATTAATGAAGCATAATGCATGGCATCAAGCATTTTGCCATAGATTGGATTACTTGGAGGCTTTATCGTAGCTATTTCACTGTTGAGTTTTCCACAATATAGAAAATTGAGCTAGCTTAACATGGGCATTGGATTCGTGTCATTTTTAGTTCTAAATCAAAAGTTACAGACTATTTAGTGCGGACAAGTCAAGTTGATCGGCTAATTAAATGATAATTCTAAACTGATCATTGCTGCTGATTGAGTAAAGGCTTATTAATGAAGCATAATGCGTGGCATCGTGCAGTTTGGGATAGATTCGAAGACTTCGAGGATTTGTCGTAGCTATTTCAGTTCTAAATTTTGTCACAATTTGAAAATTGAGCTAGTTTAACGTGGGTGTTAGATTGGTGTCATTTTGAGCTCTCAATCATAATCTATGGACGATTTTGTGCGGACATGTCAAGTTGACTAGCGAGCTGAAATGATCATTATAAACTGATCATTGGTTTTCATTGAGTAAAGGCTTAGTAATGAAGCATAATGCATGGCATCATGCAGTTTGCGATAGATTTGAGGATTTGGAGGCTTTGTCGTACATATTCAGTTGCAAATTTTGTCACAATATAGAAATTTGAGCAAAATTAACCGCGGCGTTGGATTCGTGTCATTTTGAGCTCTGAATCAGAAGTTATGGATGATTTTGTGCGGATATGTTAAGTATATCGGTGAGTTAAAATTATCATTCTCTTTCAGTATCAAATATTTTCACAATATAAAAAATTGAGCTAGCTTAACACGGGCATTGGATTCGTGTCATTTGGAACTTTCAATCAAAAACTACGGACAAGTCAAGTTAATCAGCCAGTTAAAACGGTCATTCTAAATTGATCATTTGTGCTTATTTAGAAAAGGCTTATGAATGAAGCATAACGCATGGCATCACGCAGGTTGCGATAGATTCGATGACTTGGAGGCTTTGTCGTAGCTATTTCAGTTCTAAATTTTGACACAACATAGAAAATTGAGCTAGCTTAACGTGGGTGATTGATTCGTATCTTTTTGAACTATGAATTAGAAGTTACGAAAGATTTTGTGTTGACATGTGAAGTTGATCGGCAAGTTAAAATGATCTTTCTAAACTTATTAATGAAGGCTTATTAATGAAGCATAATGCATGGCATCAAGCATTTTGCCATAGATTGGATTACTTGGAGGCTTTATCGTAGCTATTTCACTGTTGAGTTTTCCACAATATAGAAAATTGAGCTAGCTTAACATGGGCATTGGATTCGTGTCATTTTTAGTTCTAAATCAAAAGTTACAGACTATTTAGTGCGGACAAGTCAAGTTGATCGGCTAATTAAATGATAATTCTAAACTGATCATTGCTGCTGATTGAGTAAAGGCTTATTAATGAAGCATAATGCGTGGCATCGTGCAGTTTGGGATAGATTCGAAGACTTCGAGGATTTGTCGTAGCTATTTCAGTTCTAAATTTTGTCACAATTAGAAAATTGAGCTAGTTTAACGTGGGTGTTAGATTGGTGTCATTTTGAGCTCTCAATCATAATCTATGGACGATTTTGTGCGGACATGTCAAGTTGACTAGCGAGCTGAAATGATCATTATAAACTGATCATTGGTTTTCATTGAGTAAAGGCTTAGTAATGAAGCATAATGCATGGCATCATGCAGTTTGCGATAGATTTGAGGATTTGGAGGCTTTGTCGTACATATTCAGTTGCAAATTTTGTCACAATATAGAAATTTGAGCAAAATTAACCGCGGCGTTGGATTCGTGTCATTTTGAGCTCTGAATCAGAAGTTATGGATGATTTTGTGCGGATATGTTAAGTATATCGGTGAGTTAAAATTATCATTCTCTTTCAGTATCAAATATTTTCACAATATAAAAAATTGAGCTAGCTTAACACGGGCATTGGATTCGTGTCATTTGGAACTTTCAATCAAAAATTACGGACAAGTCAAGTTAATCAGCCAGTTAAAACGGTCATTCTAAATTGATCATTTGTGCTTATTTAGAAAAGGCTTATGAATGAAGCATAACGCATGGCATCACGCAGGTTGCGATAGATTCGATGACTTGGAGGCTTTGTCGTAGCTATTTCAGTTCTAAATTTTGACACAACATAGAAAATTGAGCTAGCTTAACGTGGGTGATTGATTCGTATCTTTTTGAACTATGAATTAGAAGTTACGAAAGATTTTGTGTTGACATGTGAAGTTGATTGGCAAGTTAAAATGATCTTTCTAAACTTATTAATGAAGGCTTATTAATGAAGCATAATGCATGGCATCAAGCATTTTGCCATAGATTGGATTACTTGGAGGCTTTATCGTAGCTATTTCACTGTTGAGTTTTTCACAATATAGAAAATTGAGCTAGCTTAACATGGGCATTGGATTTGTGTCATTTTTAGTTCTAAATCAAAAGTTACAGACTATTTAGTGCGGACAAGTCAAGTTGATCGGCCAATTAAATGATAATTCGAAACGATCATTGCTGCTGATTGAGTAAAGGCTTATTAAAGAAGCATAATGCGTGGCATCGTGCAGTTTGGGATAGATTCGAAGACTTCGAGGATTTGTGGTAGCTATTACAGTTCTAAATTTTGTCACAATTAGAAAATTGAGCTAGTTTAACCTGGGTGTTAGATTGGTGTCATTTTGAGCTCTCAATCATAATCTATGGACGATTTTGTGCGGACATGTCAAGTTGACTAGCGAGCTGAAATGATCATTATAAACTGATCATTGGTTCTCATTGAGTAAAGGCTTAGTAATGAAGCATAATGCATGGCATCATGCAGTTTGTGATAGATTTGAGGATTTGAAGGCTTTGTCGTACATATTCAGTTGTAAATTTTGTCACAATATAGAAATTTGAGCAAAATTAACCACGGCGTTGGATTTGTGTCATTTTGAGCTCTGAATCAGAAGTTATGGATGATTTTGTGCGGATATGTTAAGTATATCGGTGAGTTAAAATTATCATTTTCTTTCAGTATCAAATATTTTCACAATATAAAAAATTGAGCTAGCTTAACACGGGCATTGGATTCGTGTCATTCGGAACTTTCAATCAAAAATTACAAACAAGTCAAGTTAATCAGCCAATTAAAACGGTCATTCTAAATTGATCATTTGTGCTTATTTAGAAAAGGCTTATGAATGAAGCATAACGCATGGCATCACGCAGGTTGCGATAGATTCGATGACTTGGAGGCTTTGTCGTAGCTATTTCAGTTCTAATTTTAACTCACCGATATACTTATGATTGAGAGCAAAGCCTCTGAAAGAATTATGACAAAGTTTGGGATAGTTTGGGAAAAATTGAATGCAACGCCCACGTTAATCTAGCTCAATTTTTAATATCGTGACAACAGTTGGGACTGAAAGAATTACGACAAAGTTTCCAAGTAATCCAATCTATCCCAAACTGCGTGATGCCATGGATTATGCTTCATTTGTAAGCCTTTACTCAATGAGCACCAATGATTAGCTTAGAATGATCAGTTTAACTGTTCGATCAACTTGACATGTCCGAAAACCAAACCTCGGAAGCCTAAGGCTGAGTTTATCACCTAAATTTCTTGCAACCTGTTCGAGAGTGTCACGGCCGTATTCCAAGGCTTGTCTCATTTTGGTATCAGAGATTAAGCTCCTAAAAGCAGGTTGTCTCTTTAAGTTTCACGCCTAAGTTTCTTGCAACCTATCTGAAAATGTCACGGCCATATACAAGGATTGAATCACTTAACGTGGGCGTTGGATTTGTGTCATTCTAGGCTCTAATCAAAAGTTATGGACGATTTTGTGTGGACATGTCAAGTTGATCGTCCAGTTCAAATGATCATTCTAAACATATCATTGGTGCTCATTGAGTAAAGGCTTATTAATGAAGCATAATGTGTGGCATCATGCAGTTAGCGATAGATTCGATTACTTCGAGGCTTTTTCGTAGCTATTTCAGTCTTAAATTTTGTCACAATAGAGAAAATTGAGCTAGCTTAACGTGGACGTTGGATTCGTGTCATTCTAGGCTCTAATCAGAAGTTACGGACGATTTTGTGTGGACATGTCAATTTGATCAGCCAGTTCAAATGATAATTCCAAACTTATCACTGGTGCTCATTGAGTAAAGGCTTATTAATGAATCATAATGTGTGGCATCACGAAGTTAGCGATAGATTCGATTACTTGGAGGCTTTCTCGTAGCTATTTCTGTCTTAAATTTTGTCATAATAGAGAAAATTGAGCTAGCATAACGTGGAAGTTGGATTCTCGTCATTCTGAGCTTTGAATCAAAAGTTACATACGATTTTGTGTGGACACGTCAAGTTGAGCAGCGAGTGAAAATGATCATTCTAAATTGATCATTGGTTCTCATTGAGTAAAGGCTTATTAATGAAGCATAATGCATGGCATCACGCAGTTTGTGGTAGATTCGATTACTTGGAGGCCTTGTCGTAGCAATTTCATTTCTAAATTTTGTTACAATATAGAAAATCGAGCTAGCTTAATGTGGACGTTGGATTCGTGTAATTTAGAGCTCTGAATCAAAAGTTACTGAAGATTTTGTGTGGACATGTCATGTTATCATTTTAAACAAGCATAATGCACGACATCACGCAGTTAGCGATAAATTCGATCACTTGGAGGCTTTTTTGAAGCTATTTTTGTCTTACATTTTGTCACTATAGAGTAAATTGAGCTAGCTTAACGTGGGCATTGGATTCATGGCTTTCTGAGCTCTTAATCAAAAGTTACGGACGATTTTGTCGGACATGTCAAGTTGAGCGGTGAGTTAAAATGATCATTCTAAATTGATGATTTGTGCTCATTGAGTAAAAGCTTATTGATGAAGCATAATATATGAGATCAAGCATTTTGCGATAGATTGATTATTTGGAGGCTTTGTCATAGCTATTTTCAGCCTTAACGATTTTCACAATATAGAAAATTAAGTTCGCTTAACATGGGCGTTGGATTCGTGTCATTCTGAGCTCTGAATTAAAAGTTACATACAATTTAGTGAGGAAAAGTCAAGTTGATCAGCCAGTTAAAATTATCATACTAAACTGATCATTGGTGTTCATTGAGTAAAGACTTATTAATCAAGCATAATGCGTGGCAACACACAGTTTGCGAAAGATCCAATGACTTGGATGCTTTGTCCGAGCTATTTCAGTTCTAAATTTTTGTCACAATATATAAAATTGAGCTCGCTTAACGTGGGCGTTGGATTCGTGTCATTCTGAGCTCTGAATCAAAAGTTATGGACAACTTTGTGTGGACATGTCAAGTTGATCAGCCAGTTAAAATGATCATTCTAAATTTATCATTGGTGCTCATTGAGTAAAGGCTTATTAATGAAGCATAATGTATAGCATCACGCAGTTCACGATAAATTCGATTACTTGGAGGCTTTTTAATAGTTATTTCAGTCTTAATTTTTTTCAAAATAGAGAAAATTGAGCTATCTGAATGTGGGCATTAGATTCGCGTCATTCTGAGCTCTGAATCAAAAGTTATAGATGATTTTGTGCGAACATGTCAAGTTGACCGCCGAGTGAAAATGACCATTCTAAACAAATCATTGGTTCTCATTGAGTAAAGGCTTATTAATGAAGCATAATGCATGGCATCACGTTTACGATAGATTCGATTACTTGGAGGCATTGTCGTAACTATTTCAGTTTTAAATTTTATCAAAATATAGAAAATTCAGCTAGGATAATGTGGCCATTGGATTCGTGTCATCACATAGTTACGAATGATTTTTTGCGGACATGTCAAGTTGACCAGCCAGTTAAAGTGATGATTCTAAACTGATTGTTGGTGCTCATTGAGTAAAAGCGTATAAATCAAGCGTAATGCATGGCATCAAGCAGTTTGCGAATGATTGGATTATTTGGACGTCTTTTCGTAGCTATTTATGTCTTAAAATTATTTACAACATAGAAAATTGAGCAAGTTTAACGTGAGCGTTTGTTTCGTGTCATTCCGAGCTCCGAATCAAAAGTTACAGACGATTTAGTATGGACTTGTCAAGTTGATCGGCTAGTTAAAATGATCATTCAAAACTGATCATTGGTGCTCATTGAGTAAAGGCTTTTTAATAAAGAATAATGCACGGCATCACATATTTTACAATAGATTCGATGACTTGGAAGCTTTGTTGTAGTTATTTCAATATAAAATTTTGTCACAATAGAGAAAATTGAGTTCGATTAACGTGGTCGTTAGATTCGTGTCATTCTAATCTCTGAATTAAAAGCTGCGAACGATTTTGTTTGGACATATCCAATTGACCGGCGAGTTAAAATGATCATTCTAAATTTATCATGGTGTTCATTGAGTAAAAGCTTATAAAGAAGCATAATGAATGGCATCAAGCAGGTAGCTAACTCTGTCTTAAATTTTCTCACAATATAGAAACTGCGCTAGTTTAACGTGAGTGATGGATTCGTGTCATTCTGAGCTCTGAATCAAAAGTTACAGACGATTTAGTGCGGACCTGTCAAGTTGATCAGACAGTTACAATGATCATTCTAAACAGATCATTTGTGCTCATTGATTAAAGGCTTATTGATGAAGCATAATGTGTGGCATCACGCAGCTTGCAATAGATTCGATGATTTGGAAGCTTTGTTGTAGCTATTTCAGTTTTAATTTTCTCACAATATAGAAAGTTGATTGAGCTTAACGTGGTCATTGGATTTGTGTCATTCTAATTTCTGCATCAAAAGCTATGGAAGATTTTGTGCGGACATGTCAAGTTGACCGGCGAGTTAAAATGATCATTCTAAACTGATCATTGGTGTTTGTTGAGCAAAACCTTATAATTGAAGCATAATGCATGGCGTCAAGTAGTTTGCGATAGATTCGGTTACTTGGATGCTTTGTCGTTGCTATTTCTTTCTTAAATTTGTTCACAATATAGAAATTTGAGCTAGCTTAACGTGAGTGTTGGATTCGTGTCGTTCTGAGCTTTGAATAAAAGGTTACAAATGATTTAGTGCGAACAAGCCAACTTGATTAGCCAGTTAGAATGATCATTCTAAATTGATCACTGGTGCTGATTGAGTAAATGCTTATTAATGAACTATAATGCATGGCATCACACATTTTGCAATAGATTCGCTGACTTGGAGGATTGGTCGTAGCTATTTTAGTCTTATATTTTGTCATAATATAGAAAATTTAGTTAGCTAAACGTGGGCGTTGGGTTCGTGTCATTCTAGTCTCTGAATCAAAAGTTACAAACGATTTCGTGCAGACATGTCAAGTTGACCGGCGAGTTAAAAACTACGTTCTAAACTAATCATTGGTGCTCATTCAGTAAAAGCTTATTAATGAAGCATAACGTGTGGCATCACGTAGTTTGCGATAGATTCGATGACTTGGAGGTTTTGTCATAGCTATTTCAGTTCTAAATATAATCACAATATAGAAAGTTGAGCTAGCTAAACGTGGGCATAGGATTCGTGTAATTCTGAACTCCAAATCAGAAGTTATGAACGATATTGTATGGACATGTCAAGTTGATCGACGATTTAAAATGATCATTCTTAACTGATCATTGGTGCTCATTTAGTAAAATCTTATTAATGAAACATAATGCATGGCATAAAGCACACTGCGATAGATTGGATTACTTGGAGGCTTTGTTGTAGCTATTTCAGTTTAAAATTTTTTCACAATATAGAAAATTGAGCTAGCTTAAGTGAGGAATGGATTCATGTCATTTTGTGAACGAAAAGTTACAGATGATTTAGTATGGACATGTCATGTTGATCGGCCAGTAAAACTTATTACTCTAAACTAATCATTGGTGCTCATTGAGTAAAGGTTTATTAATGAAGCATAATGTGTGGCATCACATAGTTTGCAATAGATTCAATTACTCAGAGGTTTTGTCATAGCAATTTCAGTCTTAAATTTTGCAAAATATAGAAAATTGTGCTTGCTTAACGTGGGCATTGGATTCGTGTCATTCCCGGCTGGGAAACAAAAGTTACACACGATTTTGTGCGGATATGTCAAGTTGATCAGCAAGTTAAAATGATCATTCTAAACTGATCTTTGGTGCTCATTGAGTAAATGCTTATTAATGAAGCGTAGTGCATGACACCAAGCAGTTTACGATAGATTCGATTACTTCGAGGTTTTTTTGTATCTATTTCAGTCTCAAGTTTAGCAAAATATAGAAAATTGTGCTTGCTTAACGTGGGCATTGGATTCGTCTCATTCTGGGCTGGGAAACAAAAGTTATACACGATTTTGTGCGGATATGTCAAGTTGATCAGCGAGTTAAAATGATCATTCTAAACTAATCATTGGTGCTCATTGAGTAAATGCTTATTAATGAAGCATAGTGCATGACACCAAGTAGTTTACGATAGATTCGTTCACTTGGAGGTTTTTTCGTATCTATTTCAGTTTTAAATGTTTTCACAATATAGAAAATTGAGCTACCTTAATGTGGGCGTTGTATTCGTGTCATTCTTAAATCTGAATCAAAAGTGATACATGATTTAGTGCGCACATGTCAAGCTGATCGGCCAGTCAAAATGAACATTGTAAACTGATCATTGGTGCTCATTGAGTAAAAGCTTATTAATCGAGCATAATTCATGGCACCATGCTGTTTGCAATAGATTCGATTATTTGAAAGCTTTTTGTAGCTATTTCAGTCTTACATTTTGTCACACTATAGAAAAATGTGATAGCTTAACGTGGGCATTCGATTCATGTCATTCTGAGCTATGAATCAAAAGTTACAGATGATTTGTTTTGGACATGTCAAGTTGACCGGCTAATTGAAATGATCATTCTAAACTGATCATTGGTGCTCACTGAATAAAGGCTTATTAATGAAACATAATGCATGGGATCAAGAAGATTGTGATAGATTGGATTACTTGGGGGCTTTGAATTAGCTATTTCCATCTTAAATTTTTTCAAAATTGAGCTAGCTTAACGTGACTGTTGGATTCGTGTTATTCTGGGCTATGAATCAAGAGTTATAGACGATATAGTGCGGACATGAAAGTTGATCTACAAATTAAAATGATCATTCTAAACTGATCATTGGTGCTCATTGAGTAAAGGCTTATCAATGAAGCATAATGTGTGGCATCATACAGTTTGCGATATATTCAATTACTCAGAGGTAATGTCTTATCAATATCAATCTTAAATTTTTTCACAATATAGAAATTTGAGCTAGCTTAATGTGCGCGTTGGATTCGTGTCATTCTGACCTCTGAATGAGAAGTTATGGACGATTTAGTGTGGACATGTCAAGGTGACCAGCCAGTTAAAATGATCATTCTAAACTGATCATTAGTGCTCATAGAGTAAAGGCTAGTTAATGAAGCACAATGCATGGCATCAAGCAGTTTTTGATAGATTGGATTACTTGGAGGGTTGGTCGTAGCTATTTTAGTCTTAAATTTTTTCACAATACAAAAAAAGAGCTAGCTTAACGTGAGCGTTGGTTTCGTTTAATTTTAAGCTCTGAATAAAAAATCACAAACGATTTAGTGCCGACTTGTCAAGTTGACCGGCTAGTTAAAATGATCATTTTAATATGATCATTGGTGCTCATTGCGTTAAGGCATATTAATAACGCATAATCCATGGCATCAAGCAGTTTGCGATATTTTTGATTACTTGGAGGATTTGTTGTAGCTATTTCATTCTTAAATTTTTTATAAATATAAAAAATTGAGCTAGATTAATGTGAGCGTTTGATTCGTTTCATTCAGAGCTCAAAATCAAAAGTTACAGATGATTGAGTGTAGACATGTCAAGTTGATCGGTCAGTTAAAATGATCATTCTAAAGTGATCATTGGTGCTCGTTGAGTAAAGGCTTATTAATGAAGCATAATGTAATCACACATTTGGTGAATGATTTCATTACTTGGAGGCTTTGTCGTAGCTATTTTAGTCTTCAACTTTGTCACAATATTGAAAATTGAGATAGCTTACGTGGGCACTGGATTCGTTTCATTGTAAGCTCTGAATCAAATGTTACAGAAGATTTTGGGTGGACATGTCATGTTGACCGGTAGTTAAAATGATCATTCTAAACTGATCGTTGGTGCTCCTTGAGTAAAGGCTTATAAATGAAGCATAATGCATGGCATCACATAGTTTGGGATAGATTGGATTATTTGGAGGCTTTGTCTTAGGTATATTAGTCTTAAATTTTGTAACAATATAGAAAATTGAACTAGCTTAATGTGGGCATTGGATTCATGTCATTCGTAGCTCTGAATCAAAAGCTACAGACGATTTTTTGCATACATGTAAAGCTGATCGGCTAGTTAAAATGATCATTATAAATTGATCATTAGTGCTCATTAAGTAAAGGCATATTAATGAAGCATAATGCATGGCATCAAGTAGTTTAATATAGATTGGATTACTTGGAGGCTTTTTCGTACCTATTTCAGTCTTAAATTTTGTCACAACATAAAAATTGAGCTAGCTTAACATTTGCATTAGATTCGTGTCATTCTAAAATCTGAATCAAAAGTTACGAATGATTTTGTACGGTTATGTCATGTTCATCGGAGAGTTAAAATGATTATTCAAAACTGATCATTGGGGCTCATGAAGTAAAAGCAAATAATTGAAGAATAATGTATGACATCAAGCATTTTGCGATAAATTGGATTACTTGGACGCTTTATCGTAGCTATTTCAGTCTAAATTTTTTCATAATATAGAAAATTGAGCTAGCTCACGTGAGCGTTGGATTCGTGTCAATCTGAGCTCTGAATCAAAAGTACTGACGATTTAGTGCGGACATGTCAAGTTGATCCTTCAGTTAAAATGATAATTCTAAACTGATCATTGGTGCTCATTCAGTAAAGGCTTATTAATGAAGCATAATGTGTGGCATTACGCAGTTTGTGATATATTCGATTACTTGGAGGTTTTGTCATAGCTATTATAGTCTTAGATTGTGCACAATATAGAAAATTGTGTTAGATTAACGTGGGCATTGGATTCATGTAATTCTGAGCTGGGAATCAAAAGTTACACATGATTTTTCGCGTATATGTCAAGTTTATCCACGAGTTAAAATGATCATTCTAACCTGATCATTTTTGCTTATTGAGTAAATGCTTATTAATGAAGCATATTGCATGACATCAAGCAGTTTGAAAAATATTCGATTACTTGGAGGCTTTGTCGTAACTCATTCAGTCTTAAATTTTTTCACAATATAGAAAATTGAGCTACCCTAATGTGGGCGTTGGATTCGTGTCATTCTGAAATCTGAATCAAAAGTTATAGATTATTTAGTGCGGACATGTCAAGCTGATCGGCCAGTTAAAATGATAATTTTAAACTGATCATTGGCGCTGTTTGCATTAGATTTGATTACTTGGAGGCTTTTTCGTAGCAATCTAATTCTTAAATTTTGTCACAATATAGAAAATGTGCTAGCTTAACGTTGGGATTCGATTTGTATCATTCTCAGCTCTGAATCAAAAGTTACAGACAATTTCGTGCGGACATGACAAGTTGACCGGCTAGTTGAAATGATCACTCTAAACTGATCACTTGTGCTCATTGAGCAAAGGCTTATTAATGAAGCATAATGCATGGCATCAAGCCAATTGTGCTAGATTGGATAACTTGGGAGCTTTGAAATAGCTATTTCGGTCTTATAGTTTTCAGAATATAGAAAATTGAGCTACTTTAACGTGGGCGTTGGATTTGTGTCATTCTGAGCTCCGAATCATAAGTTATACACGATTTAGTGCAGACACGTCAATCTGATCATTCTAAATTGATCACTAGTGCTCATTAAGTAAAGGCTTATTAATGAAGAATAATGCATGGCATCAAGTAGTTTACGATAGATTGGATTACTTGGAGGCTTTTTTGTAGCTACTTCAGTTTTAAATTTTTTCACAACATAAAAATTGAGCTAGCTTAACGTGGGCATTGGATTCGTGTAATTCTGAGTTCTGAATCAAAAGTTATGGATGATTTTGTACGGTTATGTCATGTTGATCGGAGAGTTAAAGTGATTATTCTAAACTGATCATTGGTGCTCATTGAGTAAAAGCTTTTAAATGAATAATAATGCATCGCATCAAGCATTTTACGATAAATTGGATTACTTGGAGGCTTTATTGTAGCTATTTCGCTCTGAAATTTTTTCACAATATAGAAAATTGAGATAGCTACCGTGAGCGTTGGATTCGTATCAATCTGAGCACTGAATCAAAAGTTACTGACGATTTAGTGAGGAAATGTCAAGTTGATCCTTCAGTTAAAATCATCATTCTAAACTGATCATTAGTGCTCATTAAGTAAAGGCTTATTATTGAAGCATAATGCATGGCATCAAGTAGTTTACGATAGATTGGATTACTTGGAGGTTTTGTCATAACTATTTTACTCTTAAAATTTGCACAATATAGAAAATTGTGCTATCTTAACGTGGGCATTGGATTCATGTAATTCTGAGCTGGGAATCAAAAGTTACACACGATTTTGTGCGGATATGTCAAGTTGATCGGCGAGTTAAAATGATCATTTCAAATTGATCATTGGTGCTCATTGAGTAAATGCTTATTAATGAATATAATGCATGGCATCAAGCCAATTGTGATAGATTGGATTACTAGGGGGCTTTGTATAAGCTATTTTTGTCTTACATTTTTCACAATATAGAAAACTGAGCTGGTTTAACGTGTGCGATGGATTCGTGTCATTCTGAGCTCCAAATTATAAGTTATACACGATTTAGTGCAGACATGTCAAGCTGATCATTATAAACTGATCATTGGTACTCATTGAGTAAAGGCTTATTAATGAAGCATAATGCGTGGCATCACACAGTTTGTAAAAGATTCCATTTTTGGAGGCTTTTTTGCAGCTATTTCAGTCTTCAACTTTGTCACAATATAGAAAATTGAGCTAGATTAATGTGGGCATTGGATCCGTGTCATTCGGAGCTCTGAATTAAAAGTTACGGAAGATTTTGTGCGGGCATGTCAAGTTGACCGGTAGTTCAAATGATCATTCTAAACTGATGATTGGTGCTCCTTGAGTAAAGGGTTTTAAATGAAGCATAATGCACGGCATCACGAAGTTTGGGATAAATTGGATTACTTGGAGGCTTTGTCATAGCTATTACAATACAGAAAATTGAGCTAGATTAAAGCGGGCATTGGATTCGTGTCATTCCGAGCATTGAATAAAAAGTTACACACCATTTTTTGCAGACATATCAAGTTTTTCGGCGAGTTAAAATGATCATTCTAAACTGATCATTGGTGCTCATTGAGTAAAGACTTATTAATGAAGCATAGTGCATGACATCAAGCATTTTGCGATAGATTCGATTACTTGGAGGCTTTATCGTAGCTATTTCAGTCTTAAATTTTTCACAATATATAAAATTGAGCTATCTTAATGGGGGCGTTGGGCTCGTGTCATTCTGAACTTTGAATCGAAAGTTATAGACAATTTAGTGCGGACATTTCAAGCTGATCGGCCAGTTAAAATGATCATTTTAAAGTGATCATTGGTGCTCATTGAGTAAAGGCTTATTAATCAAGCATAATGCATGGCATCACGCTGTTTGCAATAGATTGGATTACTTGGAGGCTTTGTTGTAGCTATTTAAGTCTTAATTTTTGTCGATTGCTTGGAGGTTTTGTCATAGCTATTATAGTCTTAGATTTTGCACAATATAGAAAATTGTGTTAGATTAACGTGGGCATTTGATTCGTTTCATTCTAAACTCTGATCAAAAGTTACATACGATTTAGTACAGACATGTTAAGTTGACCGACCAGTTAAAATGATTACTCTAAATTGATAATTGGTGCTCCTTGAGTAAAGGCTTATAACGAAAGCATAATGCATTGCATCATGCGGTTTGGGATATATTGGATTACTTGGAGGCTATGTTTTAGCTCTTTCATTCTTAACCTGGGCGTTGGATTCGTGGCATTCTGAACTCTAAATCAAAAGTTAAAGATGATTTAGTGAAGAAATGTCAAGTTGATCATCTAGTTAAAAAATTATCATTCTAAACTCATCACTAGTGGTCATTGAGGAAAGGCATATAAATGAAGCATAATGCATGGCATCACGTATTTTGGGATAGATTGGATTACTTGGAGGCTTTATCAAAGCTATTTCGGTCTTAAAATTTTTCACAACATATAAAATTTAGCTAGCTTAACGTGGGCGTTGGATTCGTGTTATTCTGAATTCAAAATCTAGAGTTATGGAGGATTTAGTGTTGACATGTTAAGTTGATCGACCAGTTTAAATGATCATTCTAAACTGATCAATGGTGCTGCTTGAGTAAAAGCTTATAAAGAGAGCGTAATACATGACATCACGCAGTTTGGGATAGATTAAAGTAAATGGACGCTTTGTCGTAGCTCTTTTAGTCTCAAATATTGAAACAATATGGAATTTTAAGCTAATTTAACGTGGGCGTTGGATTCATGTCATTTTGAACTCTAAATTAAAAGTTAAAGACGATTTAGTGTGGACATGTCAACTTGATTTGCTAGTTAAAATGATCATTCTAAACTGATCATTGGTGCCCATTGAGTAAAGACGTATAAATGAAACATAATGCATGGCATCCACACAGCTTGGGATAGATTCGTGTCATTTAGAAATGTAAATAAAATGTTACTGATGGTTTAGTGCGGACATGTCAGCTTGATTGAGTGGTGCTCATTGAGTAAAAGCTTATCAATGAAGAATAATGCATGGAATCAAAAAATTTGCGATAGATTGGATTACTAGGAGGCTTTATCATAGCTATTTCAGGATAAATTTGTTTCGCAATATTGAAAATTGAGCTAGATTAACGTGAGCGTTGAATTCATGTCATTAAAAGCTCTGAATCAAAAGTTACAGAAGATTTTGTGCCGATATGTCAAGTTGACTGGTAGTTAAAATGATCATTATAAGCTGATCGTTGGTGCTCCTTGAGTAAAGGCGTATTAATGAAGCATAATGCATGGAATCACGCAGTTTGCAATAGATTCGATTACTTGGACGCTTTGTCGTAGCTATTTCAGTATTCAATTTTGTCACAATATAGAAAATTGAGCTAGATTAACGTGGGCATTGGATTCGTGTCATTTTAAGCTCTGAAGCAAAAGTTACGGAAGATTTCTTGCCGACTAGTACAGTTGACCGGCTATTTAAAATGATCATTTTAAACTGATCATTGGTGATCATTGAGTAAAGGCTTATTAATGAAGCATAATTCATGGCATAAAGCAGTTTGCGATAGAGTGGATTACTCGGAGGATTTGTTGTGACTATTTCTGTCTTAAAGTTTTTCACAATATAAAAAATTAGCCTAGCAAAACATGACTGTTGGATTCGTATCAATCTTAGCTCTGAATCAAAAGTTTCAGGCGATTTACTGTACACATGTCATGCTGATCGGCCAGTTAAAATGATCATTCTAAACTGATCATTGGTTCTCATTGAGTAAAGTCTTATTAATGAAGCATAATGCGTAACAGCAAGCAGTTCGCAATAGATTTAATTACGTGGATGCTTTGTCGTAGTTATTTTAATCTTAAATTTTTTTCACAATATAAAAAATTGAGCCAGCTTAACGTGGGCGTTGGATTCGTGTAGTTCTAAGCTCTGAATCAGAAGTTATGGACGATTTTATGCGGATATGTCAATTTGATTGACGAGTTAAAATGATCATTCTAAGCTGCTCATTGGTGCTCACTACGTAAAAGCTTATAAAAGAAGCATAATGCGTGGCATCAAGCATTTTGCGATAAACTGTATTATTTGGAGGCTTTATCGTAGCTATTTCAATATAAAACTTTTTGAGAATATAGAAAATTGAGGTAGCTTAACGTGGGTGTTGGATTCGTGTTATTCTGAGCTCCGAATCAAAAGTGATAGACGATTTAGTGCAGACATGTCATGCTGATCGGCCAGTTAAAATGATCATTCCAAACTGAACATTGGTGCTCATTGAGTAAATGCTTATTAATCAAGCATAATGCATGGCATCAAGTATTTTGCGATAGATTGGATTACTTGGATGCTTTATCGTAGGTATTTCAATCTCATATTTTTTCGCAATATAAAAGCTTAGCTAGCTTAACGTGGGCGTTGGATTCGTTTCATTCTGAGCTCTGAATCAAAAGTCACAAACGATTTAGTGCGGACATGTCAAGTTGATCATTCAGTTGAAATGATCATTCTAAACTAATCATTGTTGGTCATTGAATACAGGTTTATTAATGAACCATAATGTGTGGCATCACGTATTTTGCGATAGATTGGATTACTTGTACGCTTTGTCGTAGCTATTTCAGTCTTAAATTTTTTCACAATATAATAACTTGAGCTAGCATAACGTGAGTGTTGGATTCCTTTCATTCTGAGCTCTTAATCAATGGTTGCTTAGACGCTTTTTCGTAGCTATTTCAGTCTTTAATTTTTTCACAATTTAAAAAATTGAGTTAGCTTAACGTGGGCGTTGGATTCGTGTAATTTTTAGCTCTAAATCAGAATTTATGGATGATTTTGTGTGGATATGTCAAGTTGATTGGAGAGCTAAAATGATCATTCTAAGTTGATCATTGGTGCTCATTGAGTAAAAGTTTTAAATCAATAATAATGCATGGAATCCATAATTTTGCTATGGCTTGGATTACTTGTAGGCTTTATCTTAGCTATTTCAGCCTAAATGTTTTTCACAATATTGAAAATTGAGCTAGATTAACTCGAGCATTGGATTCGTGTCAATCTGAGCTCTAAATCAAAAGTTACAGACAATTTAGTGCGGATATGTCAAGTTAATCAGTCAGTTAAAATGATCATTCTAAACTGATCATTGGTGCTCATTGAGTAAAGGCTTATTAATGAAGCATAATGTGTGGCATCAGGCAGTTTGCCATAGATTCGATTACTTGGAAGCTTTGTCGTAGCTATTTTAGTATTAAATTTCTTCACAATATCAAAAATTGATCTAACTTAACATGCGCATTGGATTTGTTTCATTCTGAGCTCTGAATCAAAAGTTAAAAACAATTCAGTGCAAGCATGTCAAGTTGATCGGTTAGTTAAAATGATCATTGTAAGCTGATCACTGGTGCTCATTGAGTAAAGGCTTATTAATGAAGCATAATGCATGTCATCAAGCAGTTTGTGGTACATTGGTATACTTGGAGGCTTTGTCATAGCTATTTCAGTCATAAATTTCGTCCCAATATAAAAAATTGAGCTAGCTTAACGTGGGCATTGGATTAGTGTCATTCTGAGATCTGAATTAAAAGTTATAGAAGATTTTGTGTGGATATGTCAAGGTTATCGGAAAGTTAAAATGATCATTCTAAACTGATCTTTGATGATCATTGAGTAAAAGCTTTTAAATGAAAAATAATGCATGGAATCAAGCATTTTACGATAGATTGGATTACTTGGAGCCTTTATCGTAGCTATTTCAGTCTAAACTGTTTTCACAATATACAAAATTGGGCTAGCTTAACGTGAGCATTGGATTCGTGTCAATCTGAGATTTGAATCAAAAGTTACAGACATATTAATGCGGACATGTCAAGTTGATCGGTTAGTTAAAATAATCATTCTAAACTGATCATTGGTGCTTATTGAGTAAAGGCTTATTAATGAAGCATAATGCATGGCATCACACAGTTTGCAATAGATTCGATTACTTGGAGGCTTTGCCGTACCTATTTCAGTATTCAATTTAGTCACAATATAGAAAATCGAGCTAGATTAACTCGGGCATTGGATTCGTGTAATTTTAAGCTCTGAATCAAAAGTTACAGACGATTTCTTGCCGACATGTCAAGTTGACCAGCCAGTTAAAATGATCATTCTAAGCTGATTATTGGTGCTCACTGAGTAAAAGCTTATAAAAGAAGCATAATGCATGGCATCAAGCATTTTGCGATGGATTGTAATACTTGGAGCCTTTGTCGTAGCTATTTCAATCTAAGTTTTTTTCACAATATAGAAAATTGAGCTATATTAACGTGGGCGTAAGATTCATGCAATTTTGAGCTCCGAATCAAAAATTATAGACGATTTAGTCCAGACATGTCAAGCTGATTAGCCAGTTAAAATGATCATTCTAAAGTGATCATTAGTGCTTATTGAGTAAAGACTTATTAATGAAGCATAATGTATCGCATCAAGCAGTTTGGGAAAAAATGGATTACTTTGACCCTTTATCGTAGGTATTCCAGTCTCAAATGTTTTCAGAATATAAAAATTTGAGCTAGCTTAACGTGGGCGTTGGATTCGTGTAATTCTGAGCACTGAATCTGAAGTTATGGATGATTCTGTGCGGATATGTCAAGTTGATCGAAGAGATAAAATGATTATTCTAAACTGATCATTGGTGCTCATTGAGTAAAAGCTTATAAATGAAGAATAATGCATGGAATCAAAAATTTTGCGATAGATTGGATTACTAGGAGGTTTTATCATAGCTATTTCAGGATAAATTTGTTTTGCAATATTGAAAATTGAGCTAGATTAACGTGAGCGTTGAATTCGTGTCATTAAAAGCTCTGAATCAAAAGTTACAGAAGATTTTGTGCCGATATGTCAAGTTGACTGGTAGTTAAAATGATCATTATAAGCTGATCGTTGGTGCTCCTTGAGTAAAGGCGTATTAATGAAGCATAATGCATGGCATCACGCAGTTTGCAATAGATTCGATTACTTGGACGCTTTGTCGTAGCTATTTCAGTATTCAATTTTGTCACAATATAGAAAATTGAGCTAGATTAACGTGGGCATTGGATTCGTGTCATTTTAAGCTCTGAAGCAAAAGTTACGGAAGATTTCTTGCCGACTAGTACAGTTGACCGGCTATTTAAAATGATCATTTTAAACTGATCATTGGTGATCATTGAGTAAAGGCTTATTAATGAAGCATAATTCATGGCATAAAGCAGTTTGCGATAGAGTGGATTACTCGGAGGATTTGTTGTGACTATTTCTGTCTTAAAGTTTTTCACAATATAAAAAATTAGCCTAGCAAAACATGACTGTTGGATTCGTATCAATCTGAGCTCTGAATCAAAAGTTTCAGGCGACTTACTGTACACATGTCATGCTGATCGGCCAGTTAAAATGATCATTCTAAACTGATCATTGGTTCTCATTTAGTAAAGTCTTATTAATGAAGCATAATGCGTAACAGCAAGCAGTTCGCAATAGATTTAATTACGTGGATGCTTTGTCGTAGTTATTTTAATCTTAAATTTTTTTCACAATATAAAAAATTGAGCCAGCTTAACGTTGGCGTTGGATTCGTGTAGTTCTAAGCTCTGAATCAGAAGTTATGGACGATTTTATGCGGATATGTCAATTTGATTGACGAGTTAAAATGATCATTCTAAGCTGCTCATTGGTGCTCACTACGTAAAAGCTTATAAAAGAAGCATAATGCGTGGCATCAAGCATTTTGCGATAAACTGTATTATTTGGAGGCTTTATCGTAGCTATTTCAATATAAAACTTTTTGAGAATATAGAAAATTGAGGTAGCTTAACGTGGGTGTTGGATTCGTGTTATTCTGAGCTCCGAATCAAAAGTGATAGACGATTTAGTGCAGACATGTCATGCTGATCGGCCAGTTAAAATGATCATTCCAAACTGAACATTGGTGCTCATTGAGTAAATGCTTATTAATCAAGCATAATGCATGGCATCAAGTATTTTGCGATAGATTGGATTACTTGGATGCTTTATCGTAGGTATTTCAATCTCATATTTTTTCGCAATATAAAAGCTTAGCTAGCTTAACGTGGGCGTTGGATTCGTTTCATTCTGAGCTCTGAATCAAAAGTCACAAACGATTTAGTGCGGACATGTCAAGTTGATCATTTAGTTGAAATGATCATTCTAAACTAATCATTGTTGGTCATTGAATACAGGTTTATTAATGAACCATAATGTGTGGCATCACGTATTTTGCGATAGATTGGATTACTTGTACGCTTTGTCGTAGCTATTTCAGTCTTAAATTTTTTCACAATATAATAACTTGAGCTAGCATAACGTGAGTGTTGGATTCCTTTCATTCTGAGCTCTTAATCAATGGTTGCTTAGACGCTTTTTCGTAGCTATTTCAGTCTTTAATTTTTTCACAATTTAAAAAATTGAGTTAGCTTAACGTGGGCGTTGGATTCGTGTAATTTTTAGCTCTAAATCAGAATTTATGGATGATTTTGTGTGGATATGTCACGTTGATTGGAGATCTAAAATGATCATTCTAAGTTGATCATTGGTGCTCATTGAGTAAAAGTTTTAAATCAATAATAATGCATGGAATCCATAATTTTGCGATGGCTTGGATTACTTGTAGGCTTTATCTTAGCTATTTCAGCCTAAATGTTTTTCACAATATTGAAAATTGAGCTAGATTAACTCGAGCATTGGATTCGTGTCAATCTGAGCTCTAAATCAAAAGTTACAGACAATTTAGTGCGGATATGTCAAGTTAATCAGTCAGTTAAAATGATCATTCTAAACTGATCATTGGTGCTCATTGAGTAAAGGCTTATTAATGAAGCATAATGTGTGGCATCAGGCAGTTTGCCATAGATTCGATTACTTGGAAGCTTTGTCGTAGCTATTTTAGTATTAAATTTCTTCACAATATCAAAAATTGATCTAACTTAACATGCGCATTGGATTTGTTTCATTCTGAGCTCTGAATCAAAAGTTAAAAACAATTCAGTGCAAGCATGTCAAGTTGATCGGTTAGTTAAAATGATCATTGTAAGCTGATCACTGGTGCTCATTGAGTAAAGGCTTATTAATGAAGCATAATGCATGTCATCAAGCAGTTTGTGGTACATTGGTATACTTGGAGGCTTTGTCATAGCTATTTCAGTCATAAATTTCGTCCCAATATAAAAAATTGAGCTAGCTTAACGTGGGCATTGGTTTAGTGTCATTCTGAGATCTGAATTAAAAGTTATAGAAGATTTTGTGTGGATATGTCAAGGTTATCGGAAAGTTAAAATGATCATTCTAAACTGATCTTTGATGATCATTGAGTAAAAGCTTTTAAATGAAAAATAATGCATGGAATCAAGCATTTTACGATAGATTGGATTACTTGGAGCCTTTATCGTAGCTATTTCAGTCTAAACTGTTTTCACAATATACAAAATTGGGCTAGCTTAACGTGAGCATTGGATTCGTGTCAATCTGAGATTTGAATCAAAAGTTACAGACGTATTAATGCGGACATGTCAAGTTGATCGGTTAGTTAAAATAATCATTCTAAACTGATCATTGGTGCTTATTGAGTAAAGGCTTATTAATGAAGCATAATGCATGGCATCACACAGTTTGCAATAGATTCGATTACTTGGAGGCTTTGCCGTACCTATTTCAGTATTCAATTTAGTCACAATATAGAAAATCGAGCTAGATTAACTCGGGCATTGGATTCGTGTAATTTTAAGCTCTGAATCAAAAGTTACAGACGATTTCTTGCCGACATGTCAAGTTGACCAGCCAGTTAAAATGATCATTCTAAGCTGATCATTGGTGCTCACTGAGTAAAAGCTTATAAAAAAAGCATAATGCATGGCATCAAGCATTTTGCGATGGATTGTAATACTTGGAGCCTTTGTCGTAGCTATTTCAATCTAAGTTTTTATTCACAATATAGAAAATTGAGCTATATTAACGTGGGCGTAAGATTCATGCAATTTTGAGCTCCGAATCAAAAATTATAGACGATTTAGTCTAGACATGTCAAGCTGATTAGCCAGTTAATATGATCATTCTAAAGTGATCATTAGTGCTTATTGAGTAAAGACTTATTAATGAAGCATAATGTATCTCATCAAGCAGTTTGGGAAAAAATGGATTACTTTGACCCTTTATCGTAGGTATTCCAGTCTCAAATGTTTTCAGAATATAAAAATTTGAGCTAGCTTAACGTGGGCGTCTGATTCGTGTAATTCTGAGCACTGAATCTGAAGTTATGGATGATTCTGTGCGGATATGTCAAGTTGATCGAAGAGATAAAATGATTATTCTAAACTGATCATTGGTGCTCATTGAGTAAAAGCTTATAAATGAAGAATAATGCATGGAATCAAAAAATTTGCGATAGATTGGATTACTAGGAGGCTTTATCATAGCTATTTCAGGATAAATTTGTTTCGCAATATTGAAAATTGAGCTAGATTAACGTGAGCGTTGAATTCGTGTCATTAAAAGCTCTGAATCAAAAGTTACAGAAGATTTTGTGCCGATATGTCAAGTTGACTGGTAGTTAAAATGATCATTATAAGCTGATCGTTGGTGCTCCTTGAGTAAAGGCGTATTAATGAAGCATAATGCATGGCATCAGGCAGTTTGCAATAGATTTGATTACTTGGACGCTTTGTCGTAGCTATTTCAGTATTCAATTTTGTCACAATATAGAAAATTGAGCTAGATTAACGTGGGCATTGGATTCGTGTCATTTTAAGCTCTGAAGCAAAAGTTACGGAAGATTTCTTGCCGACTAGTACAGTTGACCGGCTATTTAAAATGATCATTTTAAACTGATCATTGGTGATCATTGAGTAAAGGCTTATTAATGAAGCATAATTCATGGCATAAAGCAGTTTGCAATAGAGTGGATTACTCGGAGGATTTGTTGTGACTATTTCTGTCTTAAAGTTTTTCACAATATAAAAAATTAGCCTAGCAAAACGTGACTGTTGGATTCGTATCAATCTGAGCTCTGAATCAAAAGTTTCAGGCGATTTACTGTACACATGTCATGCTGATCGGCCAGTTAAAATGATCATTCTAAACTGATCATTGGTTCTCATTGAGTAAAGTCTTATTAATGAAGCATAATGCGTAACAGCAAGCAGTTCGCAATAGATTTAATTACGTGGATGCTTTGTCGTAGTTATTTTAATCTTAAATTTTTTTCACAATATAAAAAATTGAGCCAGCTTAACGTGGGCGTTGGATTCGTGTAGTTCTAAGCTCTGAATCAGAAGTTATGGACGATTTTATGCAGATATGTCAATTTGATTGACGAGTTAAAATGATCATTCTAAGCTGCTCATTGGTGCTCACAACGTAAAAGCTTATAAAAGAAGCATAATGCGTGGCATCAAGCATTTTGCAATAAACTGTATTATTTGGAGGCTTTATCGTAGCTATTTCAATATAAAATTTTTTGAGAATATAGAAAATTGAGGTAGCTTAACGTGGGTGTTGGATTCGTGTTATTCTGAGCTCCGAATCAAAAGTGATAGACGATTTAGTGCAGACATGTCATGCTGATCGGCCAGTTAAAATGATCATTCCAAACTGAACATTGGTGCTCATTGAGTAAATGCTTATTAATCAAGCATAATGCATGGCATCAAGTATTTTGCGATAGATTGGATTACTTGGATGCTTTATCGTAGGTATTTCAATCTCATATTTTTTCGCAATATAAAAGCTTAGCTAGCTTAACGTGGGCGTTGGATTCGTTTCATTCTGAGCTCTGAATCAAAAGTCACAAACGATTTAGTGCGGACATGTCAAGTTGATCATTCAGTTGAAATGATCATTCTAAACTAATCATTGTCGCTCATTGAATACAGGTTTATTAATGAACCATAATGTGTGGCATCACGTATTTTGCGATAGATTGGATTACTTGTACGCTTTGTCGTAGCTATTTCAGTCTTAAATTTTTTCACAATATAATAACTTGAGCTAGCATAACGTGAGTGTTGGATTCCTTTCATTCTGAGCTCTTAATCAATGGTTGCTTAGACGCTTTTTCGTAGCTATTTCAGTCTTTAATTTTTTCACAATTTAAAAAATTGAGTTAGCTTAACGTGGGCGTTGGATTTGTGTAATTTTTAGCTCTAAATCAGAATTTATGGATGATTTTGTGTGGATATGTCAAGTTGATTGGAGAGCTAAAATGATCATTCTAAGTTGATCATTGGTGCTCATTGAGTAAAAGTTTTAAATCAATAATAATGCATGGAATCCATAATTTTGCGATGGCTTGGATTACTTGTAGGCTTTATCTTAGCTATTTCAGCCTAAATGTTTTTCACAATATTGAAAATTGAGCTAGATTAACTCGAGCATTGGATTCGTGTCAATCTGAGCTCTAAATCAAAAGTTACAGACAATTTAGTGCGGATATGTCAAGTTAATCAGTCAGTTAAAATGATCATTCTAAACTGATCATTGGTGCTCATTGAGTAAAGGCTTATTAATGAAGCATAATGTGTGGCATCAGGCAGTTTGCCATAGATTCGATTACTTGGAAGCTTTGTCGTAGCTATTTTAGTATTAAATTTCTTCACAATATCAAAAATTAATCTAACTTAACATGCGCATTGGATTTGTTTCATTCTGAGCTCTGAATCAAAAGTTAAAAACAATTCAGTGCAAGCATGTCAAGTTGATCGGTTAGTTAAAATGATCATTGTAAACTGATCACTGGTGCTCATTGAGTAAAGGCTTATTAATGAAGCATAATGCATGTCATCAAGCAGTTTGTGGTACATTGGTATACTTGGAGGCTTTGTCATAGCTATTTCAGTCATAAATTTCATGCCAATATAAAAAATTGAGCTAGCTTAACGTGGGCATTGGAATAGTGTCATTCTAAGATCTGAATTAAAAGTTATAGAAGATTTTGTGTTGATATGTCAAGGTTATCGGAAAGTTAAACTGATCATTCTAAACTGATCTTTGATGATCATTGAGTAAAAGCTTTTAAATGAAGAATAATGCATGGAATCAAGCATTTTACGATAGATTGGATTACTTGGAGCCTTTATCGTAGCTATTTCAGTCTAAACTGTTTTCACAATATACAAAATTGGGCTAGCTTAACGTGAGCATTGGATTCGTGTCAATCTGAGATTTGAATCAAAAGTTACAGACGTATTAATGCGGACATGTCAAGTTGATCGGTTAGTTAAAATAATCATTCTAAACTGATCATTGGTGCTTATTGAGTAAAGGCTTATTAATGAAGCATAATGCATGGCATCACACAGTTTGCAATAGATTCGATTACTTGGAGGCTTTGCCGTACCTATTTCAGTATTCAATTTAGTCACAATATAGAAAATCGAGCTAGATTAACTCGGGCATTGGATTCGTGTAATTTTAAGCTCTGAATCAAAAGTTACAGACAATTTCTTGCCGACATGTCAAGTTGACCAGCCAGTTAAAATGATCATTCTAAGCTGATCATTGGTGCTCACTGAGTAAAAGCTTATAAAAGAAGCATAATGCATGGCATCAAGCATTTTGCGATGGATTGTAATACTTGGAGCCTTTGTCGTAGCTATTTCAATCTAAGTTTTTTTCACAATATAGAAAATTGAGCTATATTAACGTGGGCGTAAGATTCATGCAATTTTGAGCTCCGAATCAAAAATTATAGACGATTTAGTCCAGACATGTCAAGCTGATTAGCCAGTTAAAATGATCATTCTAAAGTGATCATTAGTGCTTATTGAGTAAAGACTTATTAATGAAGCATAATGTATCGCATCAAGCAGTTTGGGAAAAAATGGATTACTTTGACCCTTTATCGTAGGTATTCCAGTCTCAAATGTTTTCAGAATATAAAAATTTGAGCTAGCTTAACGTGGGCGTTGGATTCGTGTAATTCTGAGCACTGAATCTGAAGTTATGGATGATTCTGTGCGGATATGTCAAGTTGATCGAAGAGATAAAATGATTATTCTAAACTGATCATTGGTGCTCATTGAGTAAAAGCTTATAAATGAAGAATAATGCATGGAATCAAAAATTTTGCGATAGATTGGATTACTAGGAGGCTTTATCATAGCTATTTCAGGATAAATTTGTTTCGCAATATTGAAAATTGAGCTAGATTAACGTGAGCGTTGAATTCGTGTCATTAAAAGCTCTGAATCAAAAGTTACAGAAGATTTTGTGCCGATATGTCAAGTTGACTGGTAGTTAAAATGATCATTATAAGCTGATCGTTGGGGCTCCTTGAGTAAAGGCGTATTAATGAAGCATAATGCATGGCATCACGCAGTTTGCAATAGATTCGATTACTTGGACGCTTTGTCGTAGCTATTTCAGTATTCAATTTTGTCACAATATAGAAAATTGAGCTAGATTAACGTGGGCATTGGATTCGTGTCATTTTAAGCTCTGAAGCAAAAGTTACGGAAGATTTCTTGCCGACTAGTACAGTTGACCGGCTATTTAAAATGATCATTTTAAACTGATCATTGGTGATCATTGAGTAAAGGCTTATTAATGAAGCATAATTCATGGCATAAAGCAGTTTGCGATAGAGTGGATTACTCGGAGGATTTGTTGTGACTATTTCTGTCTTAAAGTTTTTCACAATATAAAAAATTAGCCTAGCAAAACATGACTGTTGGATTCGTATCAATCTGAGCTCTGAATCAAAAGTTTCAGGCGACTTACTGTACACATGTCATGCTGATCGGCCAGTTAAAATGATCATTCTAAACTGATCATTGGTTCTCATTTAGTAAAGTCTTATTAATGAAGCATAATGCGTAACAGCAAGCAGTTCGCAATAGATTTAATTACGTGGATGCTTTGTCGTAGTTATTTTAATCTTAAATTTTTTTCACAATATAAAAAATTGAGCCAGCTTAACGTGGGCGTTGGATTCGTGTAGTTCTAAGCTCTGAATCAGAAGTTATGGACGATTTTATGCGGATATGTCAATTTGATTGACGAGTTAAAATGATCATTCTAAGCTGCTCATTGGTGCTCACTACGTAAAAGCTTATAAAAGAAGCATAATGCGTGGCATCAAGCATTTTGCGATAAACTGTATTATTTGGAGGCTTTATCGTAGCTATTTCAATATAAAACTTTTTGAGAATATAGAAAATTGAGGTAGCTTAACGTGGGTGTTGGATTCGTGTTATTCTGAGCTCCGAATCAAAAGTGATAGACGATTTAGTGCAGACATGTCATGTTGATCGGCCAGTTAAAATGATCATTCCAAACTGAACATTGGTGCTCATTGAGTAAATGCTTATTAATCAAGCATAATGCATGGCATCAAGTATTTTGCGATAGATTGGATTACTTGGATGCTTTATCGTAGGTATTTCAATCTCATATTTTTTTGCAATATCAAAGCTTAGCTAGCTTAACGTGGGCGTTGGATTTGTTTCATTCTGAGCTCTGAATCAAAAGTCACAAACGATTTAGTGCGGACTTGTCAAGTTGATCATTCAGTTGAAATGATCATTCTAAACTAATCATTGTTGCTCATTGAATACAAGTTTATTAATGAACCATAATGTGTGGCATCACGTATTTTGCGATAGATTGGATTACTTGTACGCTTTGTCGTAGCTATTTCAGTCTTAAATTTTTTCACAATATAATAACTTGAGCTAGCATAACGTGAGTGTTGGATTCCTTTCCTTCTGAGCTCTTAATCAATGGTTGCAGACAAATTAGTGCAGACATGTCAAGAGTATCTGTCAGTTAAAATGATCATTCTAAACTAATCATTGTTGCCGGTTTAGTAAAGGCTTATTACTGAAGCATAATGTGTGGCATAACACAATTTGCGATAGATTTGATTACTTGGAGGCTTTGTCGTAGCTGTTTCAGTCGACAATTTTTTCACAATATAAAAAATTGAGCTAGATTAACGTGGGCACTGGATTCGTGTCATTCTTAGCTCTGAATCAAAAGTTACGGATGATTTCTTGCCGACATGTCAAGTTGACCAGCTAGTTAAAATAATCATTTTAAACTGATCATTGGTGCTCATTGAGTAAAGGCTTATTAATGAAGCATAATTCTTGGCATCATGAACTTTGCGATAAAGTGGATTACTTGGAGGTTTTCTCGTAACTTTTTCAGTCATAAGTTTTTTCACAATATTAAAAATTGAGCTAGCGTAACATGAGCATATGATTCGTTTCATTCTGAGCTTTGAATCAAAAGTTACGGAAATTTAGTGTGGATATGTCAAGTTGATCGGTCATTTAAATGGTCATTCTAAACTGATCATTGGTGCTCATTGAGTAACGACTTATTAAAGAAACATAATGCGTGGAATCATGCAGTTTGCGATAGATTCGATTACTTGGAGATTTTCTCATAGCTATTTTAGTCTTAAATTTTGTTACAATATAGAAAATTAAGCTACCTTAACGTGGGCATTGGATTCGTGTCATTCTGAGCGATGAATAAAAAGTTACAGACGATTTTGTGTCGATATATCAAGTTTATTGGTGAGTTAAATGATTATTTTAAACTGATCATTGGTGCTCATTGATTAAAGCTTATGATTGACGAATAATGCATGCATCAAGCATTTTGCGATAGATGGGATTACTTGGATGCCTTATCGTAGGTATGTTTGTCTGAACTTTTTTCACAATATAGAAATTTGAGCTAGCTTAACGTGGGAGTTGGATTCGTGTCATTCTTAGCTTGGAATCAAAAGTTACACACAGTTTAGTGCGGACATGTCAAGTTGATCGGTCAGTTAAAATGATCATTCTAAACTGATCATTGGTGCTCATTGAGTAAAAGCTTATTAATGAAGCATAATGCATGGCATCACGCAGTTTGCGATAGATTTCATTACTTGGAGGCTTTGTTGTAGCTATTTCAGTCCTTAATTTTGTCACAATATAGAAACTTTAGCTCACATAATGTGGGCATTGGATTCGTGTCATTCTAAGCTCTGAGTCAAAAGTTACATACGATTTATTGCCGACATGTCAAGTTGACCGGCTAATTAAAATGACCATTCTAAACTGATCATTGGTGCTCATTAAGTAAATGCTTATTAAAGAAGCATATTTCATGGCATCAAGAAGTTTGTGAATAGGTGGATTACTTGGATGCTTTGTCATAACTATTTTAGTCTTAAATGTTTTCACAATATAAAAAATTGAGCTACTTAACGTGAGCGTTGGATTCGTTTCATTTTGAGCTCTGAATCAAATGTTACAAAGGATTTAGTGCAGACATGTCAAGTTGATCGGTCAGTTAAGCTAATCATTCTAAAGTGATCATTGGTGCTAATTGAGTATAGACTTATTAAAGAAACGTAATGTGTGCCATCATGCAGTTTGCGATAGATTCGATTACTTGGAGGTTTTGATGTAGCTATTTCAGTCTTAAATTTTGTCACAATATAGAAAATTCAGCTAGCTTAACGTGAGCGTTGGATTCGTGTCAATTGAAGCTCTGAATCAAAAGTTACAGACAATTTATTTTGGACATGTCAAGTGAATGGGTCAGTTAAAATGATCATTATAACCTGATCATTGGGGCTCAGTGAGTAAAGACTTATTAAAGAAACATAATGTGTGTCATCACACAGTTTGCGATAGAGTGATTACTTGGAGGTTTTGTCAAAGCTATTTTAGTCTGAAATTCTGTCACAATATAGAAAATTGAGCTAGCTTAACGTGGGCACTGGATTCGTGTCATTGTGAGCTCTGAATCAAAAGTTACAAAAGATTTTGTGCGGATAGGTCAAGTTGATCGGTGCGTTAAAATGATTATTCTAAAATGATCATTGCTGCTCATTGAGTAAAAGCTTATGAATGAAGAATAATGCCTGGCATCAAACATTTTGCAATAGATTGTATTACTTGTAGGCTTTATCGTATCCATTTTAGTCAGAAATTTTTTCACAATATAGAAAATTGAGCTAGCATAACGTGGGAGTTGTACTCGTGTCATTCTGAGCTCGAAATCAAAAGTTACACATGATTTAGTGCGGAAATGTCAAGCTGATGGGTCAGTTAAAATGATCATTCTAAACTGATCATTGGTGCTCATTGAGTAAAGGTTTATCAATAAAGCATAATGCATGGCATCACTCTGTTTGCGATTGATTCGATTACTTGCAGACTTTGTCATAGTTATTTAAGTCTTAAATTTTATCATAATATAGAAAATTTAGCTAGGTTAACGTGGGTGTTGGATTCGTATTATTTTAAGCTCTTAATCAAAAATTACGGACGAATTTGTGCGATCATGTCAAGTTGATCGGCGAGTTAAAATAATCATTCTAAACTGATCATTGGTGCTCAATGAGAAAGATTATAAATGAAGCATAATGCATGGCATCAAGAAGTTTGCGATATATTGGATTACCTGGAGGTTTTTTCATAGCTATATCAATCTTAAATTTCTTCACAATATAGAAAATTGAGCTAGTTTAACGTGGGCACTGGATTCGTGTCAATGTAAGTTCTTAATCAAAAGTTACAAATGATTTTGTCCGGTTATGTCAAGTTGATCGGTGAGTTAAAATGATCATTCTAAACTAATCATTGGTGCTCATTGAGTAAAAACTTATGAATGAAGAATAATGCGTGGCATCAGGCATTTTGCGATAGATTGGATTACTTGGAGGTTTTATCATATCATTTTAGTCTGAACTGTTTTCACAATATAAAAAATTGAGCTAAATTAACGTGGGATTTGTATTCGTGTCATTCTGAGATCGGAATCAAAAGTTACACACGATTTAGTGGGACATGTCAAGCTGATTGGTCAGTTAAAATGATCATTCTAAACTGATCATTGGTGCTCATTGAGTAAAGGCTTATCAATGAAGCATAATGCATGGCATCACTCTGTTTGCGATAGATTCAATTACTTGGAGGCTTTGTCATAGCTATTTAAGTCTTAAATTTTATCATAATATAGAAAATTTAAATAGCTTAATGTGGGTGTTGGATTCGTGTCATTCTAAGCTCTGAATCAAAATTTACATACGATTTTGTGCGGACATGTAACGTTGATCGGTGAGTTAAAATGATCATTATAATCTGATCATTGGTGCTCAGTTAGAAAGTTTATAAATGAAGCATAATGCATGGCATCAACAAGTTTGCGATATATTGGATTACTTGGAGGTTTTTTATAGGTATATCAATCTTAAATTTTTTCAAAATATAGAAAATTGAGCTAGCTTAACGTGGGCATTGTATTCGTGCCATTCTGAGCACAGAATCAAAAGTTACATATGATTTAGTGTGGATATGTCAAGCTGACCGGCCAGTTAAAATCATCATTCTAAACTGGTCATTGGTGCTCATTGAGTAAAGGCTTATCAATGAAGCATAATGCATGGCATCATGCTGTTTGCGATAGATTTGATTACTTGGAAGTTTTGTCATTAACTATTTAAGTCTTAAATTTTGTCACAATATAGAAATTTTAGCTACCTTAACGTTGGTGTTGGATTCGTGTCATTCTGAGCTCTGAATCAAAAGTTACAGACGATTTTGTGCGGACATGTCAAATTGTTCGGCGAGTTAAAATGAGAAACCTTATAAATGAAGTATAATGCATGGCATCAAGCATTTCGCGATAGATTGGATTACTTGAAGGCTTTGTCGTAGCTATTTCAGTCTTAAATATTTTTCACAATATAGAAAATTTAGCTTGCTTAATGGGGCGTTGGATTCATATCATTCTGAGCTCCGAATAAAAATTGATAAAGGTTTATTAATGAACTATAATGCATGGCATCACGTAGTTTGCGATAGATTCGATTACTTGGAGGCTTTGTCGTAGGTATTTCAGTCTTCAATTTTGTCATAATATAGAAAATTGAGCTAGCTTAACGTGGAAATTGGATTCTTGTCTATTCTTCACTCTGAATCAAAAGTTACGGACAATTTCTTGACGACATGTCAAGTTGACCGGCTAGTTAAAATTATCCTTTCAAACTGATCATTAGTGCTGATTGAGTAAAGGCTTATTAACAAAGCATAATGCATGGCATCAAGCAATTTGCGATACATTTGATTACTTGGAGGCTTTGTCGTAGCTATTTCACTCTTTAACTTCAACGCAATATAGAAAATTGAGCTACCTTAACCTGGGCATTGGATTCGTGTCATTTTAAGCTCTGAATCAAAAGTTACGAAAGATTTTGTGCGGACATGTCAAGTTGACCGGTACTTAAAATGATCATTCTAAACTGATAATTTTGTCACAATATAGAACATTTAGCTAGCTTAACGTGGGTGTTGGATTCGTGTCATTCCGAGCTCTTAATGAAAAATTACGGATAATTTTGCGCGAACATGTCAAGTTGATTGGTGAGTTAAAATGATGATTCTAAACTGATCATCGGTGCTCATTGAGTAAAGGCTTATTAATGAAGCATAATGCATGGCATCAAGCAGTTTCTGATAGATTGGATTAATTGGAGGCTTTGTCGTACTATCATTCTAAACTGATCATTGGTGGTAATTGAGTAAAGGTTTACAAATGAAGCATAATGCATGGTATCACACAGTTTGGGATAGATTGGATTACTTGAAGGCTTTGTGTAGCTATTTCATTCTTAAATTTTGTCCCAATATAGAAAATTGAGCTAGCTTAATGTGGGCGTTGGATACGTGTCATTCTGAACTGTAAATAAAAAGTTACGGACGATTTAGTGCGGACATGTCAAGTTGATCGGCCAAATAAAATGATCATGCTAAACTGATCATTGGTGCTCATTGAGCAAATCTTTACAAATGAAGCATAATGCATGACATCATGTAGTTTGGGATAGATTGGATTACTTGGAGGCTTTTTCATAGCTATTTTGGCCTTAAATTTTGTCACAATATAGAAACTTAAGCTAACTTAATGTGGGCGTTGGATTCGTGTCGCTCTGAACTCTAAATAAAATGTTATGGACGAATTAGTGTGGACATGTCTAGTTGATCGGCCAATTAAAATGATCATTCTAAACTGATGGAGCAGAATGCATGGCATCACGTAGTTTGGGATATATTGGATTACTTGTAGCATTGTCATAGCTATTTTGGTGTTAAATTTTGTCACGATCTAAAATTTTGATTTAGCTTAATGTGGGCATTGGATTCCTGTCATTCTGAACTTTAAATAAAAAGTTACATAATATTTAGTGCGGACAGCTCAAGTTGGTAGGCCGGTTAAAAAATGATCATTCTAAACTGATCATTGGTGCTCATTGAGTAAAGGTTTACAAATGAAGAATAATGCATGGCATCACACAGTTTGGGATAGATTGGATAACTTGGAGGCTTTGTGTAGCTATTTCTGTCTTAAATTTTGTCCCAATATAGAAAATTAAGCTAGCTTAATGTGTGCGCTGGATACGTGTCATTCTGAACTGTAAATAAAAAGTTACGGACAATTTAGTGCGAACATGTCAAGTTGATCGCCCAAATAAAATGATCATTCTAAACTGGTCATTGGTGCTCATTGAGCAAAGCTTTACAATTGAAGCATAATGCATGACATCATGCAGTTTGGGATAGATTGGATTACTTGGATGCTTTGTCATAGCCATTTTGGCCTTAAATTTTGTCACAATATAGAAACTTAAGCTAGCTTAATGTGGGCGTTGGATTCGTGTCGTTCTGAACTTTAAATTAAATGTTATGGACGATTTAGTGCGGACATGTCAAGTTGATCCGCCAAATAAAATGATCATTCCAAACTGATCATTGGTGCTCCTTGAGTAAAGGCATATAAACGAATCGTAATGGATGGTATCACGCAATTTAGGATAGATTGGATTGCTTTGAGGCTTTGACCAGCTCTTTCAATCTCAAATGTTGTCACAATATGGAAAATTGAGTTAGCTTGACATTGGTGTTGGATTCATGTCATTTGAGCTCTAAATCAAAACCTAAAATTATCATTCTACACTGATTATTGGTGCTCATTAGGAAAAGGTTTACAAATGAAGTATAATGCATGGCATCACGAAGTTTGGGATAGATTGGATTACTTGGAGACTTTGTCATAGCAATTTCGGTCTTAAATTTTGTCACATATAGAAAACTGACCTAGCTTAACGAGGGCGTTGGATTCGTGTCATTTTGAACTATGAATTAAAAGTTAAAGATGATTTACTGCAGAGATGTCAAGTTGATCGGCCAGTTAAATTGATCATTCTAAACTGATCATTAGTGCTCATTGAGCAAAGGTTTACAAATGAAGCATAATGCATGGCATCACGAAGTTTGGGATAAACTGCATTACTTGGAGGCTTTTTCATAGCTATTTCAATCATAAATTTTTTCAAAATAAAGAACATTGATCTAGCTTAATGTGGCCCTTGGATTCGTGTCATTCCAAACTCTAAATAAAAAGTTACGCACGATTTAGTACAGCCAGTTAAAATGATAATTCTAAACAGATCATTGGTGCTGAATGAGCAAAGGTTTACAAATGAAGCATGATGCAGGCATCATGCAGTTTGGGATAGATTGGATTACTTGGAGACTTTGTAGTAGGTATTTCGTTCTTAAAGTTTGTCACAATATAGAAAATTGAGTTAGCTTAAAGTGGGTGTTGTATTCATGTCATTCTGAACTCTGAATCAAAAGGTAAAGACGGTTTAGTGTGCACATGTCAAGTTGATCGGCAAGTTAAATTGATCATTCTAAACTTATTATTCGTGCTCATTGAGCAAAGGTTTACCAATGAAGCATAATGCATGGCATCATTGTGTTTCATGGCTTACATAGCTACAAGTTGATCTTAAAGGCTTTGCCATAGCTATTTTGGCATTAAATTTTGTCACAATATAGAAAATTGAGATAGTTTAGTGTGTGCGTTGGATTCGTGTCGTTCTGAACTCTAAATAAAAAAGTTATGGACGATTTAGTGCGTTTATTCTAAACTAATCATTGGTGTTTCTTGAGTAAAGGCATATAAATGAAGCGTAGTGCATGGTATCACGCAGTTTAGGATAGATTGGATTACTTTGAGGCTTCGCCCAACTCTTTCATTCTCAAATGTTGTCACAATATGGAAAATTGAGTTGGCTTAACGTGGTTGTTTGATTCGTGTCATTTGATCTCCAAATCAAAAGCTAAAATTATTATTCTAAACTGATTATTGGTGCTGATTGAGGAAAGGTTTACAAATGAAGCATAATGCATGGCATCATGAAGTTTGGGATAGATTTGATTACTTGGAGACCTTGTTGTAGCTATTTCGGTCTTAAATTTTGTCAATTTATAGAAAATTGAGATAGCTTAACGTGGGCCTTGGATTTGTGTCATTCTGAACTCAGAATCAAAAGTTCGATTTACTATGGACAAGTCAAGTTGATCGGCCAGTTAAATTGATCTTTCTAAACTGATCATTGGTGCTCATTGAAAAAAGGTTTACAAATGAAGCATAATGCACGGCATCACGAAGTTTTGGATAGATTGGATTGCTTGGCATAATGCACGGCAAAAGGTTTACAAATGAAGTATAATGCTTGGCATCATGCAGTTTGGGATAGATTGGATTACTTGGAGGTTTTGTCATAGCTATTTTGGTCTTAAATTTTGTCACAATATAGAAAATTGAGCTATCTTAACGTGCATGTTGTATTCGTGTCATCCTAAAGTCTAAATAAAAAGTTACGGATGATTTAGTTTGGACATATGAAATTGATTGGCCAGTTAAAATTAGCATTCTAAGCGGATCATTGGTGATTCTTGAGTAAAGGCTTATAAATGAAGCATAATGCATGGCATGACGCAGTTTGGGATACATTGGATTACTTTGAGGCTCTGTCGTAGCTCTTTCAATCTCAAATGTTGTCACAATATGGAGAATTTAGCTAGCTTAATGTGGGTGTTTGATTCATGTCATTTTGCGATCTAAATCAAAAGCTAAAGTCGATTTAGTCCGGATATTTCAAGTTGATCAGCTAGTTAAAATGATCATTCTAAACTGATGATTGGTGCTCATTAAGAAAATGTTTACAAATGAAGCATAATGCTTGGCATTACGCATTTTGGGATACATTGGATTACTTGGAGTCTTTGCCGTAGCTATTTCGGTATTAAATTTTGTCACAATATAGAAAATTGAGGTAGCTTAACTTGGGCGTTGGATTCGTATCATTCTAAACTCTAAATCAAAAGTTACGTACGATTTAATACGGACATATCAAGTTGATCGGCCAGTTAAAATGATCATTCTAAACAGATCATTGGTGCTCCTTCACTGAAGGCTTATAAATGAAGCATAATGCATGACATTACACAGTTTGGGATACATTGGATTACTTTGAGGATTTGTCGTAGCTCTATCAGTCTCAAATGTTGTCACGACATTGAAAATTGAGCTAGCTTACATGGTTGTTGGATTCGTATCATTTTGTGCTCTAAAAAAAAGTTAAAGCTGATTTAGTGCGGACATGTCAAGTTGATCAGGTAGTTAAGATGATTATTCTAAACAGATCATTGGTGCTCGTTGAGTAAAGTCTTATAAATGAAGCATAATGCATGGCATCATGCAATTTGGGATACATTGGATTACTTGGACGCTTTACCTTAGCTATTTTGGTCTTAAATTTTGTCACAATGTAGAGAATTGAGCTAGCTTAACTTGGGCGTTGGATTCATGTCATTATGAACTCTGAGTCAAAAATTATAGACGATTTAGTGCGTACATGTCAAGTTGATTGGCCAGTTAAATTGATCATTCTAAACTGATCATTGGTGCTCATTCAGCAAAGGTTTACAAATGAAGCATAATGCATGGCATCACGCAGTTTGGGATAGATTGGATTATTTGGAGACTTTGTAGTAGGTATTTCGTTCTTAAAGTTTGTCACAATATAGAAAATTGAGTTAGCTTAAACTGGGTGTTGTATTCATGTCGTTCTGAACTCTGAATCAAAAGGTAAAGACGGTTTAGTGTGCACATGTCAAGTTGATCGGCAAGTTAAATTGATCATTCTAAAATTATCATTTGTGCTCATTGAGCAAAGGTTTACCAATGAAGCATAATGCATGGCATCACTGTGTTTCATAGCTTACGTGTCTAGGAGTTGATCTTAAAGGCTTTGCCATAGCTATTTTGGCCTTAAATTTTGTCACAATATAGAAAATTGAGATAGTTTAGTGTGTGCGTTGGATTCATGTCGTTCTGAACTCTAAATAAAAAAGTTATGGACGATTTAGTGCGTTTATTCTAAACTAATCATTGGTGTTTCTTGAGTAAAGGGATATAAATGAAGCGTAATGCATGGTATCACGCAGTTTACGATAGATTGGATTACTTTGAGGCTTCGCCCAGCTCTTTCATTCTCAAATGTTGTCACAATATGGAAAATTGAGTTGGCTTAACGTGGTTGTTTGATTCGTGTCATTTGATCTCAAAATCAAAAGCTAAAATTATTATTCTAAACTGATTATTGGTGCTGATTGAGGAAAGGTTTACAAATGAAGTAAATGCATAGCATCACGAAGTTTGGGATAGATTTGATTACTTGGAGACCTTGTCGTAGCTATTTCGGTCTTAAATTTTGTCAATTTATAGAAAATTGAGATAGCTTAACGTGGGCCTTGGATTTGTGTCATTCTGAACTCAGAATCAAAAGTTCGATTTACTATGGACAAGTCAAGTTGATCGGCCAGTTAAATTGATCTTTCTAAACTGATCATTGGTGCTCATTGAAAAAAGGTTTACAAATGAAGCATAATGCACGGCATCACGAAGTTTTGGATAGATTGGATTACTTGGAGGCATTGTCATAGCTATTTCGGTCTTAAATTTTGTCACGGTTTAAAAATTTGAGCTAGCTTAATGTGGGCGTTGGATTCGTGTCATTCTGAATTTTAAGTAAAACGTTACGGATAATTTAGTGCGGACAGGTCAAGTTGGTAGACTAGTTAAAATGATTGTTCTAAACTGAACATTGGTGCTCAATGAGTAAAGGTTTACAAATGAAGCATAATGCATGGCATCACACAGTTTGGAATAGATTGAATTACTTGGAGGATTAGTGTAGCTGTTTCTGTCTTAATTATTTCACAATATAGAAAATTGAGCTAGCTTAATGTTGATGTTGGATACATATCATTCTGATCTATAAATCAAAAGTTACAGACGATTTAGTGTGGGCATGTCAAGTTAATTGGCCAAATAAAATGATCATTCAAAAATGATCATTGTTGCTCATGGATCAAGGTTTACAAATGAAGCATAGTGCATGACATCATGCAGTTTGGGATAGATTGGATTACTTGGGGATTTATCATAGCTCTTTCGGCCTTTAAATTTTTCACAATCTAGAAAATTGAGCTAGCTTAAAGTGGGCGTTGGATTCAGGTCGTTCTGAACTTTAAATAAAAAGTGATGGATGATTTAGTGCGGACATGTCAAGTTGATCGGCCAATAAAAATAATCATTTTAAACTAATCATTGGTGCTCCTTGAGTAAAGGCATATAAATGAACCGTAATGCATGGTATCACACAGTTCAGTATAGATTGGATTACTTTGAGGCTTTGAAGAGCTCTTTCAGTCTCATATGTACTGAAAATATGGAAAATTGAGTTAGCTTAACATTGGTGTTGGATTCATGTCAATTGAGCTCTAAATCAAAAACTAAAAGTATCATTATAAACTGATTATTGGTGCTCATTGAGCAAAAGTTTACAAATGAAGTATACTGCAAGGCATCACGAAGTTTGGGATAGATTGGATTAGTTGGAGACTTTGTTGAAGCTATTTCGGCCTTAAATTTTGTCACATTATAGAAAATTGAGCTAGCTTAATTTGGGTGTTGCATTCGTGTCATTTTGAACTATGAATCAAAAGCTAAAGACGATTTACTGCGGATATGTCAAGTTGATCGGCCAGTTAAAGTGATCATTCTAAACTGAGCATTGGTGCTCATTGAGCAAAGGTTTTAAAATGAAGCATAATGCATGGCATCACGCAGTTTGGGATACATTGGATTATTTTGAGGCTTTGTCATAGCTCTTCCAGTCTGAAATGTTGTCACAATATGGAAAATTTAGCTAGATTAATGTGGGTGTTGGACTCATGTCATTTTGCTCTCCAAATCAAAAGGTAAAGACAATTTAGTGCAGACATGTCAAGTTGATCAGCTGGTTCAAATGATAATTTTATACTGATCGTTGGTGCTACTTGAGTAAAGGCTTATAAATGATGCATAAGCCATGGCATCACGCAATTTGTGGTACATTGGATTACTTGGAGGCTTTGTCGTAGCTATTTCGATCTTAAATTTTGTCACAATATAGAAAATTGAGCTAGCTTAACTTGGGCGTTGGATTCATGTCATTGTGAACTCTGAGTCAAAAGTTAAAGACGATTTAGTGCGTACATGTCAAGTTAATCGGCCAGTTAAATTGATCATTCTAAATTGATCATTGGTGCTCCTTCAATAAAGGCTTATAAATCAAGCATAATGCATGGCATCAGATTTGGATAGAGTGAATACATATAAATGGATGGATAAAAAAATGTTTTCTGTATTCTAGGAAAAAAAGTTAAAGATAATTTAGTGCATACATGTCAAATTGATCTGCCAGTTAAATTGATCATTCTAATCTAATCATTGGTGCTCATTAAGAAAAGGTTTACAAATGAAGCATAATGCTTGGCATCATGCAGTTTGGGATAGATTGGATTACTTGGAGGCTTTGTAGTAGATATTTTGGTCTTAAATTTTGTCAAAATATAGAAAATTGAGCTATCTTAACGTGGGTGTTGTATTCGTTTTATCCTAAACTCTAAATAAAAAGTTATGGATGATTTAGTGTGGACATATCAAATTGATCAGCCAGCTAAAATGATTATTCTAAACGGATCATTGGTGCTCCTTGAGTAAAGGCTTATAAATGAAGCATAATGCATTGCATCACGCAGTTTGGGATACATTGGATTAGTTTGAGGCTCTGTCGTAGCTCTTTCAATCTCAAATGTTGTCACAATACGGAGAATTTAGCTAGCTTAATGTGGGTGTTTGATTCATGTCATTTTGTGCTCTAAATCAAAAGGTAAAGTCGATTTAGTGCAGATATGTCAAGTTGATCAGCTAGTTAAAATGATCATTCTAAACTGATGATTGGTACTCATTAAGAAAATGTTTAGAAATGAAGCATAATGCTTGGCATTACGCAATTTGGGATATATTGGATTACTTTGAGTCTTTGCCGTAGCTATTTCGGTATTAAATTTTGTCACAGTATAGAAAATTGAGGTAGCTTAACTTGGGCATTGGATTCGTGTCATTCTAAACTCTAAATCAAAAGTTACGTACGATTTAATACGGACATATCAAGTTGATCAGCCAGTTAAAATGATCATTCTAAACAGATCATTGGTGCTCCTTGACTAAAGGCTTATAAATGAAGCATAATGCATGACATCACGCAGTTTGGGATACATTGGATTACTTTGAGAATCTTTCTCGTGTCAAGTTGATCGGCCAGTTAAACTGATCATTGGTGCTCATTGAACAAAGGTTCACAAATGAAGCATAATGCATAACATCACGTAGTTTAGGATACATTGGATTACTTGGAGGTTTTGTAGGAGCTTTATCAATCACAAATGTTGTCACAATATGGAAAATTGAGCTAGCTTAATTAAGGCGTTGAATTCAAGTCATTTGAGCTTTAAATCAAAAGTTAAAGATGATTTAGTGCGGATATGACAAGTTGATCAATTAGTTAAAATGGTCATTCTAAACTGACCATTGGTGCTCATTGAGCAAAGGTTTACAAATGAAGCATAATGCACTGCATCACCCACTTTAGGATAGATTAGGTTACTTGGAGGCCTTGTCATAGCTATTTTGGTCTTAAATTTTGTCACAATATAGAACATTGAGTTAGCTCCAAGTTGGCGTTGGAGTCGTGTCATTATGAACTCTGAATCAAAAGGTAAAGCCAATTTAGTGCAGATATGTCAAGTTGATCTACCAATTAAATTGAACCTTATAAATTGATCACGCGTGCTCATTCAGCAAAGGTTTACAAATGAGGCATAACGCATGGCATCACGTTGTTTAGGATAGATTGGATTATTTTAAGGCCTTGTCATAGCTATTTCGGTCTTAGTTTTTGCCACAATATGGAAAATTGAGCTACCTTAACGTGGGCTTTGGATTAATGTCATTCTGAATTCAAAATAAAGAGTTACGGACAATTTAGTGCGGACATGTCAAGTTTATCGGCTAGTTAAAATAATCATTCTAAACAAATCAGTAATTCTCCTTGAGTAAAGGCTTAAATATAAAGCGTAATGCATCACATCACATAGTTTAGGATAGATTGGATTACTTTGAGGCTTTGTCTAGCTCTTTCAGTCTCAAATGTTGTAACAATACAGAAAATTGAGCTAGCGTAACGTGGGTGTTGGATTCATGTCATTTTTAGCTCTAAATCAAAAGTTAAAGACGAATTAGTGCGGATATGACAAGTTGATCAGCTAGTTAAAATGATCATTCTAAACTGATCATTTTTGCTCATTGAGCAAAGGTTTACAAATGAAGCAAAATGCATGGTAACACGCAGTTTGGGATAGATTGGATTACTTGCAGGCTTTGACATAGATATTTCGATTTTAAATTTTATCATAATATATAAAATTGTGCTACATTAACGTGGGCGTTGGATCCATGTCATTCTGAAACCTGAATCAAAAGTTAAAAACGATTTAGTGCGGATATGTCAACTTGATCGAGCAGTTAAATTGATCATTTTAAACAAATAACTGGTGCACATTCAACAAAGGTTTACAAATGAAAAATAATGCATGGCATCACGCAGTTCGGGATAGATTGGATTACCTGGAGGCATTTTGTTGCTATTTCGGTCTTAAATTTTGTCACAGTACAGAAACTTGAGCTACCTTAACGTGGGCGTTGGATTGGTGTCATTCTGAACTATAAATCAAAAGTGACGGATGATTTAGTGTAGACATGTAAAGTTGATTGGCCACTTAAAATGATCATTCTGAACTGATCACTGGTGCTCTTTGAGTAAAGGCTTATAATGAAGCATAATGCATGGTGTCACGCAATTTAGGATAGATTGGATTACTTTGAGGTTTTGTCTATCTCTTTTAGTCTCAAATGTTGTCACAATATGGAAGGGAAAATTTAGTTAGTTTAACTTGGGCGTTGGATTCATGTCATTTTGAGCTCTAAATCAAAAGTTAAAGACCATTTAGTCCGGACATATCAAGTTGATTAGCTAGTTCAAATTATTATTCTAAACTGATCGTTGGTGCTGATTAAGCAAAAGTTTACAAATGAAGCATAATGCGTGGCATCACGTAGTTTGGGATTGATTGGATTATTGGAGGCTTTGTCATAGCTATTTTGTCTTAAATTTTATCACAATATAGAAAATTGAGCTATCTTAACGTGGGCGTTGAATTCGTGTCATTTTGAACACTAAATAAAAGTTATGGATGATTTAGTGCGGAAATATCAAATTTGTCCGCCTATTAATAAAATTATTCTGAACTGGTCATTGGTGCTGCTTGAGTAAAGGCTTACAAATGAAGCATAATGCGTGGCATCATGGAGTTCAGGATAGATTGGATTCCTTTGAGGCTTTTATAGCTCTTTTTGTCTCAAATCTTTCACAATATGGAAAATTCAGCTTGCTTAACGTGGGCATTGGATTCATTTCCTTTTGAGCTCTAAATCAAAAGTTAAAGAAGATTTAGTGTGGACATGTCAAGTGGATCAGCTAGTTAAGATGATCATTCTAAACTGATTATTGGTGCTCATATAGCGAAGGTTTACAAATGACGCATATTGCATGACATCATGCAGTTCGGGATCGATTGGATTACTTTAAGGCTTTGTCGTAGCTATTTCCGTCTTAATTTGGTCTGAATAGAGAAATTTGAGCTAGCTTAACAAGGGCGTTGATTCATGTCATTCTAAACTTTGAATCAAAACTTAAAGACGATTTAGTGCATACATGTCAAGTTGATCGGCCAGTTAAATTTATCATTCTAAACTGATCATTGGTGCTTATTGAGCAAAGATTTAAAAATAACCATAATGCATGGCATCACCCAGTTTGTGATAGATTGGATTACTTGGAGGCTTTGTTGTTGCTATTTCGGTCTTAAATTTTGTTACAATACAGAAAATAGAACTAGCTTAACATGGGCATTGGATTCGTGTCATTCGGAACTCTAAATCAAAAGTTACGGACAATTTAGTGCGGACATTTCAAGTTGATCAGGTGGTTAAAATGATCATTTTAAATGGATCAGTAGTACTGATTGAGCAATTGTTTATAAATGAAACATAATCCATGGTATCACGCAGTTTGGGATATATTGGATCTTTTGGAGTCTTTGTTGTAGCGATTTTGGTATTAAGTTTTGTCATAATATAGAAAACTGAGCTAGATTCACGTGGGCGTTGGATTCGTGTCATTCGGAACTCTAAATAAAAAATTACGAACGATTTAGTGTAGACATGTCAACTGGATCGGCCAGTTAAAATGGACATTCAAAACTGATCATTGGTTCTTCTTGAGTAAAGACTTATAAATGAATCATAATGCATGGCATCACGCAGTTTTGGATACATTGGATTACATGGATGCTTTGTCGTATCTCTTTAAGTTGCAAATGCTGTCACAATATTGAAAACTAAGCTAGATAAACATGGACGTTGGTTTCATGTCATTTTAAGCTCTAACTGAAATGTTAAAGATGATTTAGTGCGTACATGTCAAGGTGATCAGCTAGTTAAAAGGGTCTTTCTAAGCTGACCCCTGGTGCTCATTGAGCAAAGGTTTACAAATGAAGCATAATGCAGTGTATCACGTTGTTTGGGATAGATAAGATTACTTGGAGGCTTTGTCGTAGCGATTCCGGTCTTACATTTTGTCACAATATAGAACATTGAGTTAGCTTCAAGTTGGTGTTGGAGTCGTGTCATTACGAACTATGAATCAAAAGTTAAAGACAATTTAGTGCGGATATATCAAGTTCATCGGCTAGTTAAATTGAAACTTATAAATTGATCATTGGTGCTCATTCAGCAAAGGTTTACAAATGAGGCATAATGCATGGCATCACGTTGTTTGGGATAGATTGGATTACTTTAAGGTCTTGTCGTAGCTATATTGGTCTTTCTTTTTGCCACAATATAGAAAATTGAGCTACAATAACGTGGGCGTTGGATTCATGTCATTCCGAACTCTGAATCAAAAGTTACGGACAATTTAGTGCGTACATGTCCAGTTTATCGGCTAGTTAAAATAATCATTCTAAACAAATCATTGATTCTCCTTGAGTAAAGACTTATAAATGAAACATAATGCATGGCGTCACGCAGTTTAGGATAGATTGGATTACTTTGAGGCTTTGTCTATCTCTTTTAATCTCAAATGTTGTCACAATATGGAATGGAAAATTTAGTTAGTTTTACTTGGGCGTTGGATTCATGTCTTGTTGAGCTCTAAATCAAAAGTTAAAGACCATTTAGTCCGGACATTTCAAGTTGATTAGCTAATTCAAATTATTATTCTAAACTGATCATTGGTGCTGATTAAGCAAAAGTTTACAAATGAAGCACAATGCGTGGTATCACGTAGTTTGGGATTGATTGGATTATTGGAGGCTTTTTCGTAGCTATTTTTGTCTTAAATTTTATCACAATATAGAAAATTGAGCTATCTTAACATCAGTGTTGAATTCGTGTCATTTTGAACTCTAAATAAAAGTTAAGGATGATTTAGTGCGAAAATATCAAGTTGACCGGCCTATTAAAATAATTATTCTGAACTGATCATTGGTGCTGCTTGAGTAAAGGCTTACAAATGAAGCATAATGCATGGCATCATGGAGTTCAGGATAGATTGGATTACTTTGAGGCTTTTCTAGCTCTTTTTTTCTCAAATCTTTTCACAATATGGAAAATTGAGCTAGTTTAATGTGGGCGTTGGATTCATGTCCTTTTGGGCTCTAAATCAAAAGTTAAAGAAGATTTAGTGCGGACATGTCACGTTGATCAGCTAGTTAAGATGATCATTCTAAACTGATCATTGGTGCTCATATAGCGAAGGTTTACAAATGACGCATAATGCATGATATCATGCAGTTTGGGATAGATTGGATTAATTTAAGGCTTTGTCGTAGCTATTTTTGTCTTAATTTGGTCTCAATAGCGAAATTTGAGCTAGCTTAACAAGGGTGTTGATTCATGTCATTCTAAACTTTGAATCAAAAGTTAAAGACGATTTAGTGAATACATGTCAAGTTGATCTGCCTGTTAAATTTATCATTCTAAACTTATCATTGGTACTTATTGAGTAAAGGTTTAAAAAGTACCATAATGCATGTCAGCACCCAGTTTGTGATAGATTGGATTACTTGGAGGCTTTGTTGTTGCTATTTCGCTCTTAAATTTTGTTACAAAACTGAAAATTGAACAAGCTTAACGTGGGCATTGGGCTCATGTCATTCAGAACTCTAAATCAAAAGTTACGGACGATTTAGTGAGGACATTTCAAGTTGATTAGTTGGTTAAAATGATCATTTTAAATGGATCACTAGTACTCATTGAGCAATGGTTTATAAATGAATCATAATGCATGGCATCACGCTGTTTGGGATAGATTGGATTATTTTGAGTCTTTGTTGTAGCGATTTTGGTATTAAAGTTTGTCAGAATATAGAAAACTGAGTTAGAATCACGTGGGCGTTGGATTCGTGTCATTCGGAACTCTAAATCAAAAGTTACGAACGATTTAGTGTAGACATGTCAAGTGGATCGGCCAGTTAAAATGGACACTCAAAACTGATCATTGGTTCTTCTTAAGTAAAGGCTTATAAATGAAGCATAATGCATGGCATCACGCAGTTTTGGATACATTGGATTACATGGATGCTTTGTCGTATCTCTTTAAGTCGCAAATGCTGTCACAATATTGAAAACTAAGCTAGATAAACATGGACGTTGGTTTCATGTCATTTTAAGCTCTAAATGAAATGTTAAAGATTATTTAGTGCGTACATGTCAAGGTTATCAGCTAGTTAAAAGGGTGTTTCTAAGCTGACCATTGGTGCTCATTGAGCAAAGGTTTACAAATGAAGCATAATGCAGTGCATCACGCAGTTTGTGATAGATAAGATTACTTGGATGCTTTGTCGTAGCGATTTTGGTCTTACATTTTGTCACAATAATGAACATTGAGTTAGCTTCAAGTTGGCGTTGGAGTCGTGTCATTACGAACTCGGAATCAAAAGTTAAAGACGATTTAGTGCAGATATGTCAAGTTCATCGGCTAGTTAAATTGAACCTTATAAATTGATCATTGGTGCTCATTCAGGAATGGTTTACAAATGAGGCATAATGCATGGCATCACGCTGTTTGGGATAGATTGTATTACTTTAAGGTCTTGTCGTAACTGTTTTGATCTTAATTTTTCCAACAATATAGAAAATTGAGCTACCTTAACGTGGGCGTTGGATTCATGTCATTCTGAATTCTGAATCAAAAGTTACGGACAATTTAGTGCGGACATGTCAAGTTTATCGGCTAGTTAAAATAATCATTCTAAACAAATCATTGATTCTCCTTGAGTAAAGGCTTATAAATAAAGCGTAGTACATCATATCACGCAGTCTAGGATAGATTGGATTACTTTGAGGCTTTGTCTAGCTCTTTCATTCTCAAATGTTGTAACAATACGGAAAATTGAGCTAGCATAACGTGGGTGTTGGACTCATGTCATTTTGAGCTCTAAATCAAAAGTTAAAGACGAATTAGTGCGGACATAAAAAGTTGATCAGCTAGTTAAAATGATCATTCTAAACTGATAATTTTTGCTCATTGAGCAGTGGTTTACAAATGACGCATGAAGCACAATATGGATTCATGTCCTTTTGAGCTCTAAATCAAAAGTTAAAGAGGATTTAGTGCGGATATGTAAAGTTGATCAGGTAGTTAAGATGATCATTCTAAACTGATCATTGGTACTCATATAGCAAAGGTCTACAAATGACGTATAATGCATCACATCATGCAGTTCGGGATAGATTGGATTACTTTAAGGCTTTGTTGTAGCCATTTTCTTCTTAATTTGGTCTCAATAGAGAAATTTGAGCTAGCTTAACAAGGGTGTTGGATTCATGTCAATAGAAACTTTGAATCAAAAGTTAAAGACGATTTTGTGCATACATGTCAAGTTGATTGGCCAGTTAAATTTATCATTCTAAACTGATCATTGGTGCGTATTGAGCAAAGGTTTAAAAATGAAACATAATGCATGACATCACGCAGTTTGAGATAGATTGGATTACTTGTAGGCCTTGTCGTTGCTACTTCGGTCTTAAATTTGTTACAATACGGAAAATTGAACTAGCTTAACGTGGGCATTGGATTCGTGTTATTCCGAACTCTAAATCAAAAGTTACGGATGATTTAGAGCGGACATGTCAAGCTGATCGCCAGTTAAAATGATCATTCTAAACTTATCATTGGTGCTCTTTGAGTAAAAGATAATAAATGAAGCATAATGAATGGTATCACACAGTTTAGTATAGATTGAATTACTTTGAGGCTTTGTTTGGGTTTTCCGTCTAAACTGTTGTCACAATATGGAAAATTGATCTAGATTAACATGGGCGTTGGATTCATGCCATTTTGAGTTCGAAATCATAAGTTAAAGACAATTTAGTGTGGACATGTCAAGTTGATCGGCCAATTAAAATGATCATTCTTGACTGATCATTAGTGCTCCTTGAATAAATGCTTATAAATGAAGCATAATGCATGGTATCACGCAGTTTTGGATACATTGGATTTCTTGGAGGCTTTGTCGTAGCTATTTCGATCTAAAATTTTGTCACAATATAGGGAAGTGAGCTACCATAACGTGGGTGCATGATTCATCTGAAATCTAAATCAAAAGTTACGGACGATTTAGTGCAGACATGTCAAATTGATCGGGCAGTTAAAATTATCATTCTAAACTGATCATTGCTGCTCCATGAGTAATGGCTAATAAATGAAGCATAATGCATGGCATCACACAGTTTGGGATACATTGGATTACTAGGAGGCTTTGTAGAAGCCCTTTCGATCTCAAATGTTGTCACAATATTGAAAATTGAGATATATTAACATGGGCGTTGGATTCATGTCATTTTGAGGTCTAAATCAAATGCTAAAGACAATTTAGTCCGGACATGTCAAGTTGATCAGGTAGTTAAATGGAAATTCTAAACTGGTCATTGATGCTCATTGAGCAAAAGTTTACAAATGAAGCATAATGCATCACACAGTTTGGGATAGATTGGATTACTTGGAGGCTTTTTCGTACATGTTTTGGTATTAAATTTTGTCACAATATAGTGTATTGAGACAGCTCAACGTGGGTGTAGGATTCATGTCATTCTGATCTCTAAATCAAAAGTTACAGAAGATTTAGTGCAGACATGTCATGTTGATCGGCATATTAAAATGATCATTCCAAACTGATATGTGGTGCTCATTGAGGAAAGGTTTACAAATGAAGCATATTGCATGGCATCACGCTGTTTTGGATACATTAGGTTACTTGGAGCCTTTGTCGTGGCTATTTTAGTCTTAAATTTGATTAGAATATATGAAAATTGAGCTAGCTTAGCGTTGCTGTTGGATTCGTGTCATTTTGAACTCTGAATCAAACAGACAATTTAGTGCGGACATGTCAAAGTTGATTGTGCTGTTAAAATGATCATTCTAAACTGATCATTGGCGCTCCTTGAGTAAAGGCTTATAAATTTTGCATAATGCATGGAATCATGCATTTTGAAATACATTGTATTACTTGAAGGCTCTGTCGTAACTCTTTTAGTCTCAAATGTTTTCACAATATTGAAAATTGAGCTAGATTAACGTGAACGTTGGATTCGTACCATTTTGAAATCTAAATCAAAAGTTACAGAAGATTGAGTGCAGACATGTCAAGTTGATTGGCCAGTGAAAATGAGCATTCTTAACTGATCATTGGTGCTATTTGAGTAAAGGCTTATAAATGAAGCCTAATCCATGGCATCGGGAAATTTTGGATGCATTGGATAACATGGAGGCTTTGTAGTAGGTCTTTTAGTCTCAAATGTTGTCACAATATTGAAAATTGAGCTAGAATAATGTGGGCGTTGAGTTCATGTCATTTTGAGCTCCAAATCGAAATTAAAAGACGATTTAGTGCTCACATGTCATGTTGATCAGCTAGTTAAAATGATCTTTCTAAACTAGTATATGGTGCTCATTGAGCAAAGGTTTACAATTGAGACATAATGCATGGCATCACGCAGTTTGGGATACATTGGATTACTTGGACGCTTTGTCTAATTATTTCAGTTAAATTTTGTCAAAATATATAAAATTGAGCTAGCTTAACGTTGGTGTTGGATTTGTGTCATTCCGAACTCTAAATCCAAAGTTATGAACAATTAAGTTTGGACATGTCAATCTAAACTGATCATTGGTGCTCCTTGAGTAAAGGCTTATATATGAAGCATAATGCATGGCATCACACAGTTTGGGATACATTGGATTATATGGAGCACTTTGTGTTGGTCTTTCAGTCTCAAATGTTTTCACAATATTGAAAATTGAGCTAGATTAACGTGGGCGTTGGATTCATGTCATTCTGAACTCTAAATAAAAAATTACAAAAGATTTAGTGCGTACATATCAGCTAGTTAATTGATCATTCTAAACTGATCATTGATGCTCATTGAGCAAAGGTTTATGAATGAAGCATAATGGATGGCATCAAGCAGTTTGGGATAGATCAGATTACTTCGAGGCTTTGTTGTAGCTATCTAGGTCTTAAATTTTTTCACAATATTGAATATTGAGCTAGCTTAATGTAGGCGTTGAATTCATGTCATTTTGAGCTTTAAATCAAAGGTTAAAGATGATTTAGTGCGTATATGACAAGTTGATCAATTAGTTAAAATGGTCATTCTAAACTGACCATTGGTGCTCATTGAGCAGAGGTTTACAAATGAAGCATAAGTACTGGCATCATGCAGTTCGGAATAGATTGGATTACTTTGAGGCTTTGTCGTAGCTATTTTTGGTCTTAATTTTGTCACAATATAGAAATTTGAGCTAGTTTAACAGGGGTGTTGGATTCATGTTATTCTAAACTTTGAATAAAAAAGTTAAAAATGGTTTAGTGCATACATGTCAAGCTTATCGGCCAGTTAAATTATCATTCTAAACTGATCATTGGTGCTTATTAAGCAAAGGTTTAAAAATGAAGCATAATGCATGGCATCACGCAGTTTGTGATAGATTGGATTATTTGGAGGTTTTGTCGTTGCTATTTCGGTATTAAAGTTTGTTACAATATGGAAAATTGAACTAGCTTACCGTGGGCACTGGATTCTTGTCATTCTGAGCTCTTAATCAAAAGTTACAAACGATTTATTGTAGACATGTCAAATTGATCGCCAGATAAAATGATCATTCTAAAATTTGAATGGTTGGTGCTTGAGTAAAGGCTGATAAATGAAGCATAATGAATGGTATCACGCAGTATAGGATAGATTGGATTAGTTTGAGGCTTTATCTGGCTTTTGCGTCTTAACTGCTATCACAATATGGAAAATTGAGCTAGATTAACGTCGACATTAGATTCATGTCATTTTGAGCTCTAAATCAAACGTTAAAGAGAATTTAGTACGGACATGTCAAGTTGATTGCACAATTAAAACGATCAATCTTAACTGATCATTAGTGCTACTTGAGTAAAGGCTTATAAATGAATCATAATGCGAGGCATCACGTAGCTTGGGATAGATTGGATCACGTGGAATCTTTGTTGTAGCGAGTTTGGTCTTAAATTTTGTCATAATATAGAAAACTGAGCTACCTTCACGTGGGCGTTGGATTCGTGTAATTCTAAACTCTAAATCAAAAATTACAGATGATTTAGTGTGGACATGTCAAGTTGATCGGCTTGTTAAATTGATCATCCTAAACTGATCACGGGTGCTTATTGAGCAATGGTTTAGAAATGGAGCATAATGCATGGTATCATGCAGTTTGGGATAGATTGGATTACTTGTAGACTTTGTCATAACTATTTTGTTCTTAAATTTTGTAACAATGTAAAAAAATTAGCTAGCTTAACGTGTGCATTGGATTTTTGTCATTCTGATCACTGAATCAAAAGTTAAAGACGATTTAGTGCGGACAGGTCAAGTTGATCAGCTAGTTAAATGATCATTCCAAACTGATCATTGGTGCTCATTGAAAAATGGTTTATAAATGAACCATAATACATGGCAACATGAAGTTTGTGATAGATTCAATTACAAGGAGGCTTTGTCGTAGTATTTAAGTCTTAAGTTTTGTCACAATATAGAAAATTTAGCTAGCTTAAGGTGTCATATTGGATTCGTGTCATATCGAGCTCTGAATAAAAAGTTACGAACGATTTAGTGCGGACATGTCATATTGATCGACGAGTAAAAATGATCATTCTATATTGATCATTGGTGCTCATTTAGTAAAACCTTATAAATCAAGAAAAATGCATCGCATCAAGCATTTTTCGATAGATTGGATTAGTTGGCAGCTTTGTCGTAGCTACTTCGGTCTTAAATTTTATCCCAATATTGAAATTGAGATAGCTTAACGTGGATGTTGGACCCGTGTCATTCTGAACTCTGAATCAAAATTTACGGATGATTTTGTGCAGACATGTTAAGTTGATCGGTGAGTTAAAATGATTATTCAAAACTGATCATTGGTGGTCATTGAAGAAAGGCTTATTAATTAAGCATAGTGCATGACGTCAAGTAGTTATCGATAGGTTCGATTACTTGGAGGCTTTTTCATAGGAATTTCAGTCTTAAATTTTATCACAATATAGAAAAATTATATAGCTTAACGTGGGTGTTAGATTTGTGGCACTCCGAGCTCTGAATCTAAAGTTATAGACGATTTAGTGTGGACATGTCAAGTTTACCGGCGAGTTGAAATGATCATTCTAAACTAATCATTGGGGCTCATTTAGTAAAAGCTTATTAATGAAGCATAATACATGGCACGAAGCAGTTTGCGGTTGATTGGATTACTCGGATATTTTGTCATAACAGGATTAAATTTTTTCACAATATAGAAAATTGAGCTAGCTTAACGTGAGTGTTGAATTCATGTCATTACGAGCTTGGAATCAGACGATTTAGTGAGTACATGCCAAGTTGATCGTTCCGTTAAAATGATAATTCTAATCTGATTATTGGTGCTCATTGAGTAAACGCTTATTAATGAAGAATAATGCATGGCATCACGCAGTATTGGATAGATTTGATTATTTTGAGGTTTTGTCGTATCTATTTTCTTCATCAATTTTGTCACAATACAGAAAATTGAGCTAGTATAACATGGGCTTTGGATTCATGTCATTATGAGCTCTGAATCAAAAGTTACGGAGGATTTAGTGCGGACATGCCAAGTTCAATTCGTCAGTTAAAATGATCATTGGTGCTCATTGGGAAAAGGCTTATAAATAAAGCATAATTCATGGCATCAAGCAGTTTGCAATACATTGAATTACTTGGAGGCTTTCTCGTCGCTATTTTAGTCTTAAACTTTTTGACAATATAGAAAATTGAACTTGCTTTACGTGAGCGTTGGATTCGTGTCATTCTTAGCTCTGAATCAAAAGTGACAGAAGATTTAGTGCGGACATGTTAGGTTTATCAGTCATTTAAAATGATCATTATAAATAGATCATTAATGCTCATTTAGTAAAGGTTTATTAATGAAGCATAATGTATGGCATCACGCAGTTTACGATTGATTCAATTACTTGGAGGATTTATTCTAGCTATTTTATTATTAAATTTTAATATAGAAAATTGAACTAGCTTACGGACTATTTCGTGCGGACATGTCAAGTTCACCGGCTAGTTAAAATGAGAATTCTAAACTTTTCATTGAGGCTCATTGAGTAAAGATTTAATAATGAAGCATAATTCATGGCATCAAGAAACGTGCTATAGATTGAATTATTTGGAGGCCTTCTCATAGCTATTTCAGTTTTAAATTTTTTTCACAATATAGAAAATTAAAATAGCTTAACGTGGGCATTGGATTCGTGTTATTCTGAGCTCTTAATCAAAAGTTACAGACGATTTAGTGCGGACATATTCAGCTGATCGACCAGTTAGAATGATTATTCTAAACTGATCATTGATGCTCACTTAGTAATGACTTATCAATGAAGCATAATGCATGGCATCACGCTGTTTGCGATAGATTAGATACTTGGAGGCTTTGTCGTATCTGTTTAAGAATTAAATTTTGTCACAATATAGATCATTCTAAACTTATCATTCTAAACTTATCATTCTAAAATGATCATTAGTACTCCTTGAGTAAAGGCTTATAAATGAAGCATAATGCATGGCATCACCTTGTTTAGGATGATTGGATTACTTGAAGGCTTTGTGGTATCTTATTCAGTCTCAAATGTTGTCTCAATATAGAAAATTGAGTTAGCTTAACGTGGGTATTGGATTGGTGTCATTCTAAAATTTAAATCAAAACTTACGGATGACTTAGTGCGTATATGTCAAAATTGATTGTCGAGGTAAAATGATCATTCTTAACTGATCACTGGTGCACCTTGAGTAAAAGCTTATAAATGAAGCATAATGCATTGCATCATGTAGTTTGGGATATATTGGACTACTTTGAGGATTTTTCGTAGCTATTAAGGTCTAAAATTTTGTCAGAATATAGAAATTTGAGCTAGCTTAATGTGGACGTTGGATTCATGTCATTTTGCACTATGAATAAAAAGTTACGGACAATTTAGTGTGGACATATCATGTTTATCAGCTAGTTCAAATGATCATTCTAAACTGATCATTGGTGCTCATTGAGAAAAGGTTTACAAATGAAGTATAATTCATGGCATCACACAATTTGGGATAGATTGGATTACTTGGAGTCTTTATCGTAGCTATTTCGGTTTTAAATTTTATCACAATATAGAATATTGAGTTAGTTTAACGTGAGCGTTGGATACATGTCATTCGGAACTCTAAATAAAAGTTATGGACGATTTAGTGCGAACATTTCAAGTTGATCGGCCTGGTAAAGTGATCATCATAAACTGATCATTCTAAAATGATCATTACTACTCCTTGAGTAAAGGCTTATAGCTCTTTCAGTCTAAAATGTTGTCACATTATAGTACATTGAGCTAGCTTAAAATTGGTATTGGATTCGGGTCATTCTGAACGTTAAATCAAAATTTAAAGATGATTTAGTGTGTACATGTAAAATTGATCGACAAGTTAAACTGATAGTTCTAAACTGATCATTGGTGCTCCTTGATTAAATGCTTATAAATGAAGCATAATACTTGGCATCATGCCGTTTGGATAGTTTGGATTACTTGGATGCTTTGTTGTATCTATTTTGGTCTTATATTTTATCACAATAAAAAAAATTGAGCTACCTTAACATGGGCGTTGGGATTCATGTAATTATGAACTTTAAATAAAAAATTACAGACGATTTAATGCGGACATGTCAAGTTTATCAGCTATTTTAATTGAGCATTCTAAACTTATAATTGGTGCTCATTGAGCAAAGGTTTACCAATGAAGCATAATGCATGGCATCACAAAGTTTGGGATAATTGGATAGCTTGGAGGCTTCGTCGTAGCTATTTCAGTATTAAATTTTGTCACAATATAAAATATTGAGCTAGCTTAACGTGGACTTTGTATTCTTGTCATTCTGAACTATAAATCAAAAGTAACAGACGACTTAGTGCATACATGTCAAGTTCATCGGCCAGTTAAAATGATCATTCTAAACTGATCATCGGTGCTCCTAGAGTAAATGATTATAAATGAAGAATAATACATGGCATCACGCAGTTTGGGATACATTGGATTACTTTGAGGCTTTGTCATAGCTCTTTCAGTCTAAAAATATTTTCACAATATGGAAAATGAGTTAGGTTAATGTGGGCGTTGGATTCATGTCATTTTGAAATTTAAATCAAAAGTTAAAGACGATTTAGTGCGAACATGTCAAGTTTATCAGCTAGTTAAATTGATCATTTTGAACTGATCATTGGGGCTCATTTAGCAAACGTTTACAAATGAAACAGAATGCAAGGCATCACACAGTTTGGTATAATTGGATAACATGGAGGCTTCTCGTAGCTATTACAGTATTAAATTTTGTCACAATATAGAATATTGAGCTAGCCTAATGTGGACTTTGTGTTCTTGTCATTCTGAACTATAACTCAAAAGTAACATACGATTTATTGCATACATGTCAAGTTGATCGGCCAGTTAAAAATGACCATTCTAAACTGATCATGGTGCTCCTTGATTAAAGGCTTATAAATAAAGTGTAATGCATTGCATCACGCGGTTTGGGATACAATGTATTACTTGGAGAATTTTTCGTACCTATTTCATTCTTAAGTTTTCTCCCAATATAGAAAATTGAGCTAGTTTAACGTTGGCATTGGATTCATGTCATTCTGAATTTTAAATCAAAAGTTACGGATAATTTAGAATGGACATGTCAATTTTATTAGGTAGTTAAATTGATAATTGTAAACTGATCATTGGTGCTCGTTGAGAAAAGGTTCACAAATGAAGCATAATACATGGCATCACGCAGTTTGGGATAGATTAGATTAGTTGGAGGCTTTGTCGTACCTATTTTGGTCTTATATTTTGTTACAATATAGAGAATTGAGCTAGCTTAACGTGTGCGTTGGATATATGTCATTCTAAACTCTAAATCAAAAGTTACAGATGATTTAGTACGAACATATCAAGTTGATCGGCCAATTAAAGTGATCATTTTAAACTGATCATTCTTAACTGATCATTAGTACTCCTTGAGTAATAATGCATGGCATCACGCAGTTTGGGATATATTGGACCACTTTGATGCTTTGTCATAGCTATTAAGGTCTTAAATTTTGTCACAACATATAAAATTGAGCTAGCTTAACGTGTGCATTGGATTCATGTCATTCTGAAATCTAAATCAAAAGTTACGGATAATTTAGTGCGGACTTGTCAAGTTTATCGTTTAGTTAAATTGATCGTTCTAAACTGATCATTGGTGCTCATTGAGCAAAGGTTTACAAGTGAAGCATAATTCATGGCATCACAGAGTTTGGGATAGAATGGATTACATGGAGACTTTATTGTAGCTGTTTTGGTATTTTGTCACAATATAAAATATTGAGCTAGCTTAACGTGGGTGTTGGATGCGTGTCATTCTGAACACTAAATCAAAAGTTATAGACGATTTAGTGCGTACATGTCATGTTGATTAGCTAGTTAAAATATTCATTTTAAACTGACATTTGTGGTCTTGAGAAAAGGCTTATAAATGAAGCATAATGCATGGCATCAAACAGTTTGGCATACATTGGATTAATAGGAGGCTTCGCCGTAGCTATTTTGGTTATAAATTTTGTCACAATATAGAAAATTGAGCTAGCTTAACGTGGGCAATGGATTCATGTCATTTTGAACCCTACATCAAAAGATATGGACGATTTATTGAGCACATGCCAAGTTGATCGGCCAGTTAAAATGATCATTCTAACCTGATCATTAGTGTTCCTTGAGTAAACGCTTATAAATGAAGCATAATGCATGGCATCACACAGTTTAGGATAGATTGGATTACTTGAACGTTTTGTGGTAGTTCTTTCAGCTTCAAATTTGTCACAATATAGAAAATTGAGCTAACTTAATGTGGGCATTGGATTCATGTCATTCGGAACTCTAAATCACAAGTTACAGACGATTTAGTGCGTACAAGTCAAGTTTTTCAGCCAGCTATAATGATCATTCTAAACTGATCACTGGTGCTCCTTGAGAAAAGGCTTATAAATGAAGCAATAATGCATGGCATCACGCAGTTTGGCATACATTAGATAACTTAGAGGCTTTGTCGTAGCTATTCTTGTCCTAAATGTTTGTCATAATATAGAAAATTGAACAAGCCTAACGTGGAAATGGATTCATGTGATTCTAAACTCTAAATCAAAAGTTACGGACAATTTAGTGCCGAAATCTCAAGTTTATCGGCTAGTTAAATTGATCATTCTAAACTGATCATTGGTACTCATTGAGCAAAAGTTACAAAACAAGCATAATGCATGACATCACACAGTTTGGGATAGATTGGATAACTTTGATGCTTTGATGTAGCTATTTTGGTCTTAGGTTTTGTAACAATATAGAATATTGAGCTAGCTTAACGTGGGCGTTGGACTTGTGTCATTTCGAACTCTAAATCAGAAGTTATAGACGATTTAGTGTGGATATGTTAAGTTCATCGGCCAGTTAAAATGATCATTCTAAACCAATCATTGGCGCTCCTTGAGTAAAGGCTTATAAATGAAGCATAATGCATGCCATCACACAGTTTTTGATAAATTGGATTACTTGGAGGCTTTTTCATAGCTCTTTAGGTGTCAAATGTTTTCACAATATAGGAAATTGAGCTAGCTTAACATGGACGTTGGATTCATGTCATTCTGAACTTTAAATCAAAACTTTCGGACGATTTAGTGTGGACATGTCCAGGTTATCGACCAGTTAAAATGACCATTCTAAACTGATCATTGGTGATCATGGAGTAAAGGCTTATAAATGAAGCATAATGCATGGCATCATGCAGTTTGAAATAGAATGGATTACTTGGAGGCTTTGTCGTAGCTATTGCGATCTTAAATTTTGTCACAATATGGAAAATTGAGCTAGCCTAACGAAGGCTATGGATTCGTGTCATTTTGAACTCTCAATCAAAAATTAGAAATGATTTAGTGTGGACAAGTCAAGTTGATTGGCCAGTTAAAATGATAATTCTAAACTGATCATCGGTGCTCCTTGAGTAAAACCTTATAAATGAAACATTATGCATTGCATCACGCTGTTTGGGATACATTGATTACTTAGAGGCTTTATCGTTGCTCTTTCATTCTAAAATATTGTCATAATACAAAAAGTTGTGCTAGCTTAACCTGGGCGTAGGATTCGTGTCATTCTGAACCCTATATCAAAAGTTATGGATGATTTAGTGCGGACATGTCCAGTTGATCGGCCAGTGAAATTGATCATTCTACAATGATCACTGGTGCTCCGAGTAAACGCTTATAAATGAAGTATAATACATGGCAAAACACAGTTTAGGATAAATTGGATTACTTAGAGGCTTTTTTCGTAGCCCTTTCAGTCTCAAATGTTGTCACAATATGGAAAATTGAGCTAGATTAACATGGGAGTTGGATTCGTGTCATTCTGAACTCTAAATCAAAAGTCATGGACGATTTAGTGTGGGTATATCAGGTTGATCGGCCAGTTAAAATGATCATTCTAAACTGATTATTGGTGCTCATTGAGTCAAGGCTTTTTCTAACTCTTTCAGTCTCAAATGTTGTAATAATATTGAAAATTGAGGAAGATTTACTTGGATGTTGAATTCGTGTCATTCAAAACTATAAATCAAAAGTTAAAGATGATTTAGTGCGGACCTGTCAAGTTGATCTTCGAGTTAAAATTATCATTCTAAAAAGATCAGTGGCGCTTCTTGAGTAAAAGCTTATCAATGTAACATAAAGCATGGCGTCACGCAGTTCTGGGTAGATTGGATTACCTAGAGGTTTTATCGTAGCTGCTTCAGTCCTGAATTTTGACACAACATAGAGAATTGAGTTAGCTTAACGTGGGTGCTGGAATCGTGTCATTTTGAGCTCTGAATCAAAAGTTATAAACGATTTAGTGCATACATGTCAGGTTGATCTGCCAATTAAAATGATCATTTTAAACTGATCATTGGTGCTTATTAAGTAAGGGCTTAATAATGAAGCATAATATATGACATCACACAGTTTTCGAAATATTCAAGTACTTGGAGGCTTTGTTTTAGCTATTTAAGTCTTAAATTTTCACACAATATAGAAAATTGAGAAAGTTTAACGTGGGCGTTGGATTCATGTCATTCGTCGCTATGAATCAAAAGTTATAGACGATTTAGTGCGGAAATGTCAAGCTGATCGGCCAGTTAAAATGATCATTCTAAACTGATCATTGGTGCGCATTGAGTAAAGGCTTATTAATAAAGTATGATGCCATGCAATAGATTCGATTAATGGGAGGCTTTGTCATAGCTATTTCAGTCTTAAATTTTGTCACACTATAGAAATTCGAGCGATCTTAACCAGAGCATTGGATTCGTGTAATTCTGAGCTCTGAATCAATAGTTACGGGCGATTTCATGCGGAAATGTCAAGTTGACCGACTAGTTAAAATAATCATTCTAAACTAATCATTGGTGCTCATTGAGTAAAGGCTTATTAATTAAGAGTAATGGATGGCATTAAGCAGTTTGTGATAGATTGGATTATTTGGAGGCTTTTTCGTACCTACTTCAGTCTTAAATTTTTTCACAATATAGAAAATTGAGTTAGCTTAACGTAAGCGTTGGATTCGTTTCATTCAGAACTCTGAATCAAAAGTTATAAACGATTTAGTGCGGACATGTCAAGCTGATCTGCCAAATAAAATGATAGTTCTAAACTGATCATTGGTGCTCATTGAGAAAAGCCTTATTTAATGAACCATAATGTGTGACATCACACAGTTTGCAATAGATTCAAGTACTTGGGGGCTTTGTTGTAGATATTTTATTCATAAATTTTCACACAATATAGAAAATTGAGGAAGTTTAACGTGGGCGTTGGATTAGTGTCAGTCTTAGCTCTGAATCAAAACTAATAGACGATTCAGTGCGCACATGTCAAGTTGATCGGCCAGTTAAAATGATTATTCTAAACTGACCATTGGTGCACATTGAGTAAAGGCTTATTAATCATGCATAATGCATGGCATCATGCTGTTTGCTATAGATTCGATTACTAGGAGACTTCGTCATAGCTAATTCAGTCGTAAATTTTGTCACACTATAGAAATTTGAGTGAGCTTAACGTGAGCATTGAATTCGTATCTTTTGAGCTCTGAATCAATAGTTACGTGCGATTTTGTGAGGACAAGTCTTGTTGACCGAGTAGTTAAAATGATCATTCTAAACTAATCATTGGTTCTCACTGAGTAAAGGCTTATTAATGAAGCATAATGGAAGGCATCAAGCAGTTTGCGATAGATTGCATTACTTGGAGCCTTTTTCGTAGGTATTTCAGTCTTAAATTTTTTCACAATATTGAAAATTGAGTTAGCTTAACGTAAGCGTTGGATTCGTTTCATTCTGAGCTTTGAATCAAAAGTTATAAAAGATTTACTACGGACATAAAAAGTTGATTTGCCAAATAAAATTATCATTCTAAACCGATCATTGGTGCTCATTGAGTAAATGCTAATCAATGAAGCATAATGCATGACATCACACAGTGTGCAATAGAACAAGTACTTGGAGGCTTTGTTGTAGCTATTTTACTCTTAAAGTTTCACACATTATAGAAAATTGAGGAAGTTTAACGTGGGCATTGGATTCTTGTCATTCTTAGCTCTGAATCAAAAGTTATAAACGATTTAGTGCGGACATGTCAAGCTGATCGGCAAGTTAAAATGATCATTCTAAACTGATCAGTGGTGCTCATTGAGTAAAGGTTTATTAATCAAGCATAATGCATGGCATCACGCTGTTTGCTATAGCTTTGATTACTAGGAGACTTTTTCATAGCTAATCCAGTCTTAAATTTTCTCACACTATAGATATTTGTTTAACGTGAGTATTGAATTGGTGTCATTTTGAGCTCTGAATCAATAGTTATGGACGATTTCATGAGGACATGTCAAGTTGACAGACTAGTTAACATGATCATTCTAAACAAATCATTCGCGCTCATTGAGTAAAGGCTTATTAATGAAGCATAACGCATGGCATCAAGCAGTTTGCGATAGATTGGATTACTTGGAGGCTTTGTCGTAGATATTTCAGTCTTCAATTTTTTCACAATGTAGAAGATTGAGTTAACTTAACGTAAGCATTGGATTCGTTTGATTCTGAGCTCAGAATCTAAAGTTATAAACGATTTAGTGTGAACATGTTAAGTTGATCTGCCAAATAAAATGATAACTCTTAACTGATCATTGGTGCTCATTGAGTAAAGCCTTATTTAATGAAGCATAATGTGTGACATCACATAGTTTGCAATAGATTCAAGTACTTGGGGGCTTTGTTGTAGCTATTTTATTCATAAATTTTCACACAATATAGAAAATTGAGGAAGTTTAACGCGGGCGTTGGATTAGTGTCAGTCTTAGCGCTGAATCAAAGTAATAGACGATTCAATGCAGACATGTCAAGTTGATCGGCCAGTTAAAATGATCATTCTAAACTGACCATTGGTGCACATTGAGTAAAGGCTTATTAATCATGCATAATGCATGGCATCGTGCTGTTTGCTATAGATTCGATTACTAGGAGACTTCGTCATAGCTAATTCAGTCGTAAATTTTGTCACACTATAGAAATTTGAGTGAGCTTAACGTGAGCATTGAATTCGTATCTTTTGAGCTCTGAATCAATAGTTACGTGCGATTTTGTGAGGACAAGTCTTGTTGACCGAGTAGTTAAAATGATCATTCTAAACTAATCATTGGTTCTCACTAAGTAAAGGCTTATTAATGAAGCATAATGGAAGGCATCAAGCAGTTTGCGATAGATTGCACTACTTGGAGGCTTTTTTGTAGGTATTTCAGTCTTAAACTTTTTCACAATATTGAAAATTGAGTTAGCTTAACGTAAGTGTTGGATTCGTTTCATTCTGAGCTTTGAATCAAAAGTTATAAAAGATTTAGTGCGGACATAACAAGTTGATTTTCCAAATAAAATTATCATTCTAAACCGATCATTGGTGCTCATTGAGTAAATGCTTATCAATGAAGCATAATGCATGACATCACACAGTTTGCAATGGATTCAAGTACTTGGAGGCTTTGTTGTAGCTATTTTAATCTTAAATTTTCACACATTATAGAAAACTGAGGAAGTTTAACGTGGGCGTTGGATTCTTGTCTTTCTTAGCTCTGAATCAAAAGTTATAAACGATTTAGCACGGACATGTCAAGCTGATCGGCAAGTTAAAATGATCATTCAAAACTGATCAGTGTTGCTCATTGAGTAAAGGTTTATTAATCAAGCATAATGCATGGCATCACGCTGTTTGCAATAGCTTTGATTACTAGGAGACTTTTTCATAGCTAATCCAGTCTTAAATTTTGTCACACTAGAGAAATTTTTCTAACGTGAGTATTGAATTGGTGTCATTTTGGGCTCTGAATCAATAGTTATGGACGATTTCGTGAGGACATGTCAAGTTGACAGACTAGTTAAAATGATCATTCTAAACAAATCATTCGCGCTCATTGAGTAAAGGCTTATTAATGAAGCATAACGCATGGCATAAAGCAGTTTGCGATAGATTGGATTACTTGGAGGTTTTGTCGTAGATATTTCAGTCTTCAATTTTTCCACAATATAGAAAATTGAGTTAGCTTAACGTAAGCGTTGGATTCATTTGATTCTGAGCTCAGAATCAAAAGTTATAAACGATTTAGTGTGGACATGTCAAGTTGATCTGCCAAATAAAATGATCATTCTAAACTGATCATTGGTTCTCATTGTTTAAAGGCTTATTAATGAAGCATAATGCCTGACATCATACGGTTTGCGATAGATTCAAGTACTTGGGGGCTTCGTTGTAGCTATTTTATTCTTAAATTTTCACACAATTTTGAAAATTGAAAAAGTTTAACGTGGGTGTTGGATTCTTGTCAGTCTTAGCTCTAAAAAAAGTTATAGACGATTAAGCGGGACATGTCAAGTTGATCGGCCAGTTAAAATGATCATTCTAAACTGATCATTGGCGCTCATTGAGTAAAGGCTTATTAATCCAGCATTAATCGTGGCATCAAACTGTTTGCTATAGATTCGATTACTAGGAGACTTCGTCATAGCTAATTCTGTCTTAAATTTTGTCACACTATAGAAATTTGAGTGAGCTTAACGTGAGCATTGGATTCGTGTCATTTTGAGCTCTGAATCAATAGTTACGGGTGATTTTGTGAGGACAAGTCTTGTTGACCGACTAGTTATAATGATCATTCTAAACTAGTCATTGGTGCTCATTGAGTAAAGGCTTATTAATGAAGCATAATGGAAGGCATCAAGCAGTTTGCGATAGATTGCATTACTTGGAGGCTTTGTCGTAGATATTTCATTCTTAAATTTTTTCACAATATTGAAAATTGAGTTAGCTTAACGTAAGTGTTGGATTCATTTCATTCTGAGCTTTGAATCAAAAGTTATAAACGATTTAGTGCGGATATGTCAAATTGATTTGCCAAATAAAATGATCATTCCAAACTGATCATTGGTGCTCATTGAGTAAAGCCTTATTAATGAAGCATAATGCATGACATCACACAGTTTGCAATAGATTCAAGTACCTGGAGGCTTTGTTGTACCTATTTTAGTTTTAAATTTTCACACAATATAGAAAATTGAGGAAGTTTAATGTGGGTGTTGCATTCGTGTCATTCTTAGCTCTCAATCAAAAGTTATAAACGATTTGGTGTGGACATGTCAAGCTGATCGGCCAGTTAAAATAATCATTCTAAACTGATCATTGATGCTCATTGAGTAAAGGTTTATTAATTAAGCATAATGCATGGCATCACGCTGTTTGCTATAGATTTGATTACTAGGAGGCTTTGTCATAGCTATTTCAGTCTTTAATTTTGTCACACTATAGAACTTTGAGCGAGTTTAACGCGAGTATCAAATTCGTGTAATTTTTAGCTCTGAATCAATAGTTACAGGCGATTTTGTGAGGACATGTCAAGTTGACCAACTAGTTAAAATGATCATTCTAAACTAATCATTGGCGCTCATTGAGTAAAGGCTTATTAATGAAGCATAACGCATGGCATCAAGCAGTTTGCTATAGATTGAATTAGTTGGAGGCTTTGTCGTAGATATTTCAGTCTTTAATTTTTTCACAATGTAGAAAATTGAGCAACCTTAATGTGGGAGATAGATTCGTTTCATTCTGATCTCTGAATCGACGATTTAGTGCGGACATGTCAAGCTGATCAGCCAGTTAAAATGATCATTCTAAAATGATACTTGGTGCCCATTGAGTAAATGCTTATTAATCAAGCATAATGGATGCCATCACCCTGTTTGCAATAGATTCGATTACTTGGAAGCTTCTTCTTGGCTATTTCAGTCTTAATTTTGTCACACTATATAAAATTGAGCGAGCTTAATGTGGGCATTGGATTCGTGTCATTCTGAAATCTGAATCAATAATTATGTGTGATTTCATGCGGACATGTCAAGTTGAAGGACTAGTTAAAATGATCATTATAAATCACTGGTGCTCATTGAGTAAAGGCTTATTAATGATGCATAATGCATGGCATCAAGTAGTTTGCGATAGATTGGATTACTTGAAGGCTTTGTCGTAGCCATTTCAGTGTTAAATGTTTTCTCAATATAGAAAATTGAGTTAGCTTAACATAACCGTTGGATTCGTGTCATTCTGAGCTTTGAATCAAAAGTTATGGACGATTTAATGCGGACATGTCAAGTTGATCTGCCAATTAAAATGATCATTATCAACTGATCATTAGTGCTCATTGAGTAAAGGCTTATTAATGAAGCATAATGCGTGACACCAAACAGTTTGTGATAGATTCAATTACTTGGTGGCTTTGTTGTAGCTATTTCAGTGTTAAATTTTCACAAAATATAGAAAATTGAGATAGTTTAACGTGGACGTTGGATTCGTGTCGTTCTTAGCTCTGGATCAAAAGTTTTAGACGATTTAATGCATACATGTCAATCTGATCGGCCAGTTAAAATGATCATTCTAAACTGATCATTGGTGCTAATTGAGTAAAGGCTTATTAGTCAAGCATAATGCATGGCATCAATCTGTTTGCAATTGATTCGATTACTTGGAGGCTTTGTCATAGCTATTTCAGTCTTAAATTTAGTCACTCTATAGAAATTTGAGCGAGATTAACGTGAGCATTGGATTCATCTCATTTTGAGCTCTGAATCAATACATACAGGCAATTTTGTGCAGACATGTCAAGTTGACCAACTAGTTAAAATGATCATTCTAAACTAATCATTGCTACTCATTGAGTAATGGCTTATTAATGAAGCATAATGCATGGCATCAAGCAGTTTGCGATAGATTGGATTACTTGGAGGCTTTGTCGTAGCTATTTCACTCTTAAATTTTTTCACAATATAGAAACTTGAGTTAGTTTTACGTGAGTGTTGGATTCGTGTCATTACGAGCTCTGTATAGACGATTTAGTGTTAACATGTCAAGTTGATCTACCAAATAAAATGATCATTCTAAACTAATCATTGGTGCTCATTGAGTAAAGGCTGATTAATGAAGCATAATGCGTGAGATCACACAGTTTGCGATAGATTCAAGTACTTGGCGGCTTTGTTGTTGCTATTCCAATCTTAAATTTTCACACAATATAGAAAATTGAAGAAGTTTAACATTGGCGTTGGATTCATGTCATTTTTAGCTTTGAATCAGAAGTTATAGACGATTTAGTGCAGACATGTCAAGATGATCAGCCAGTTAAAATGATCATTCTAAACTGATCATTGGTGCTCATTGAGTAAATGCTTATTAATCAAGCATAATGGATGGCATCACCCTGTTTGCAATAGATTCGATTACTTGGAAGCTTTTTCTTGGCTATTTCAGTCTTAATTTTGTCAAACTATATAAAATTGAGCGAGCTTAATGTGGGCATTGGATTCGTGTCATTCTGAGATCTGCATCAATAATTACGTGTGAGTTCATGCGGACATGTCAAGTTGAACGACTAGTTAAAATGATCATTATAAATCACTGGTGCTCATTGAGTAAAGGCTTATTAATGATGCATAATGCATGGCATCAAGCAGTTTGTGATAGATTGGATTACTTGAAGGCTTTGTCTTAGCTATTTCAGTGTTAAATGTTTTCTCAATATAGAAAATTGAGTTAGCTTAACATAACCGTTGGATTCGTGTCATTCTGAGCTTTGAATCAAAAGTTATAGACGATTTAGTGCGGACATGTCAAGGTTATCTGCCAATTAAAATGATCATTATCAACTGATCATTAGTGCTCTTTTAGTAAAGGCTTATTAATGAAGCATAATGCATGACATCAAACAGTTTGTGATAGATTCAATTACTTGGTGGCTTTGTTGTAGTCAGTGTTAAATTTTCACAAAATATAGAAAATTGAGATAGTTTAACGTGGACGTTGGATTCGTGTCGCTCTTAGCTCTGGATCAAAAGTTTTAGACGATTTAATGCGTACATGTCAATCTGATCGGCCAGTTAAAATGATCATTCTAAACTGATCATTGGTGCTCATTGAGTAAAGGCTTATTAGTCAAGCATAATGCATGGCATCAAGCTGTTTGCAATTGATTCGATTACTTGGAGGCTTTGTCATAGCTATTTCAGTCTTAAATTTAGTCACCCTATAGAAACTTGAGCGAGATTAACGTGAGCATTGGATTCATCTCATTTTGAGCTCTGAATCAATACTTACAGGCAATTTTGTAGAGACATGTAAAGTTGACCAACTAGTTAAAATGATCATTCTAAACTAATCATTGCTACTCATTGAGTAATGGCTTATTAATGAAGCATAATGCATGGCATCAAGCAGTTTGCGATAGATTGGATTACTTGGAGGCTTTGTCGTAGCTATTTCACTCTTAAATTTTTTCACAATATAGAAACTTGAGATAGTTTTACGTGAGTGTTGGATTCGTGTCATTACGAGCTCTGTATAGACGATTTAGTGTTAACATGTCAAGTTGATCTACCAAATAAAATGATCATTCTAAACTAATCATTGATGCTCATTGAGTAAAGGCTGGTTAATGAAGCATAATGCGTGAGATCACAGTTTGCGATAGATTCAAGTACTTGGCAGCTTTGTTGTTGCTATTTCAATCTTAAATTTTCACACAATATAGAAAATTAAAGAAGTTTAACGTTGGCGTTGGATTCATGTCACTTTTAGCTTTGAATCAGAAGTTCTAGACGATTTAGTGCATACATGTCAAGATGATCGGCCAGTTAAAATGATCATTCTAAACTGATCATTGGTGCTCATTGAGTAAAGGCTTATTAATCAAACCTAATGCATGGCATCACACTGTTTGCTATAGATTCGATAACTTGGAGGCTTTGTCATAGCTATTTCAGTCTTGAATTTTGAGCGAGCTTCACGTAAGCTTTTGAATCGTGTCATTCTGAGCTCTGAATCTATAGTTATAGGCAATTTTGTGCGGACATGTCAAATTGACCGACTAGTTAAAATGATCATTCTAAACTAATCATTGGTGCTCATTGAGTAAAAGCTTATTATTGAAGCATAACGCATGGCATCAATCAATTTGCAATAGATTGGATTACTTGGAGGCTTTTTCGTATATATTTGAGTCTGAATTTTTTTTCAAAATATAGAAAATTGAGCTTTCTTAATGGGGGCATTGGATTCGTCTGAACTCTGAGTCAAAAGTTATAGACGATTTAGTGCCGACATTTCAAGCTGATCGGAAAATTACAATGATCATTCTAAACTGATCATTGGTGCTCATTGGGTAAAAGCTTATTAATCAAGCAAAATGGATGGCATCACCCTGTTTGCGATAGATTTGATTTTTTTGGAAGCATTGTCTTGGCTATTTCAGTCTTGAATTTCGTCACACTATAGAAAGTTAAGTGAGCTTAACGTGGGCATTGGATTCGTGTCATTCGGAGCTCTTAATCAATCATTACGTGCGATTTCGTGCGGACATGTCAAGTTGACCGACTAGTTAAATGATCATTATAAACTAATCATTGGTGCGCATTGAGCAAATGATTATTAGTGAAGCATAATGCATGGCATCAAGTAGTTTGCAATAGATTGCATTACTTTGAGGCTTTGTCGCAGCTATTTTAGTGTTAATTGTTTTCACAATATAGAAAATTGAGCTAACTTAACCAGGGCGTTGGATTCGTGTCAATTGGAACTCTGAATCTAAAGTTATTGAAGATTTAGTGCGGACATGTCAAGCTGATCGGTCAGTGAAAATGATCATTTTAAACTTATCATTGGTGCTCATTGAGTAAAGGCTTACTAATCAAGCATAATGCATGGCATCACGCTGTTTGTGATTGATTCGATTACTTGAAAGCTTTGTCGTAGCTATTTCAGTCTTAAATTTTGTCACCATATAGAAAAATAAGCTAGCTTAACGTGGGCATTTGATTCATGTTATTCTGAGCTCTGAATTAAAAGGTACAGACGATTTTGTGCGCACATTTCAAGTTGAACGGCAAGTTGAAATGATCATTCTAAACTGATCACTGGTGCTCATTGAGTAAACGCTTATGAATGAAGCATAATGCTTGGCATCAAGCAGTTTGCGATAGATTGGATTACTTGGAGGCTTTGTCGTAGCTATTTCAGTGTAAATTTTTTTCACGATATAGAAAATTGAGTTAGCTTAACATGAGCGTTGGATTCGTGTCATTCCGAGCTGTGAATCAAAAGTTAAAGACGATTTAGTGCGTACATGTCAAGCTAATCTGCCAATTAAAATGATCATTGAAAACTGATCATTGGTGCTCATTGAGTAAAGGCTTATTAATGAAGCATAATGTTTGATATCACACAGTTTGTGATAGATTCAAGTACTTGGAGGCTTTGTTGTAGCTATTTCAGTCTTAAATTTTCACACAATATAGAAAATTGAGGTAGTTTAACATGGGCGGTTTATTCATGTCATTTTTAGGTTTGAATCAAAAGTTATAGACGATTTAATGCGTACATGTCAAGCTGATCGGCCAGTTAAAATGATCTTTCTAAACTGATCATTGGTGCTCATTGAGTAAATTCTTATTAATCAAGCATAATGCATGGCATCACGCTGTTTGCAATAGATTTGATTACTTGGAGGCTTTGTCATAGCTATTTCAGTTTTAAACTTTGTCACACTATAGAAATTTGAGCGAGATTAACGTGATTGGATTCATATCATTTTGAGCTCTGAATCAATAGTTACAGGCAATTTTGTGCAGACATGTCAAGTTGACCAACTAGTTAAAATGATCATTCTAAACTAATCATTGCTGCTCATTAAGTAAAGGCTTATTAAAGAAGCATAATGCATGGCATCAAGCAGTATGCGATAGATTGGATTACTTGGAGGATTTGTCGTAGCTATTTCAGTTTAAAATTTTTTCACAATATAAAAAATTGAGTTAGGTTTACGTGAGTGTTGGATTCGTGTCATTACCAGCTCTGTATAGACAATTTAGTGTTAACATGTCAAGTTGATCTACCAAATAAAATGATCATTCCAAACTAATCATTGGTGCTCATTGAGTAAAGGCTTATTAATGAAGCATAATGAGTGACATCACACAGTTTGCCATAGATTCAAGTACTTGGCGGCTTTGTTGTTGCTATTTCAATCTTAAATTTTCACACAATGTAGAAAATTGAGGAAGTTTAACGTGGGCGTTGGATTCGTGTCATTTTTAGCTCTGAATTAGAAGTTATAGACGATTTAGTGCATACATGTCAAGATGATCGGCTAGAAAAAATGATCATTCTAAACTGATCATTGGTGCTCATTGAGTAAGGCTTATTAATCAAGCATAATGCACGGCATCACGCTGTTTGCTATAGATTCGATTACTTGGAGGCTTTTTCATAGCTATTTCAGTATTAAATTTTGTCACACTATAGAAATTTGAGCGAGCTTCACGTTAGCTTTGGATTCGTGTAATTCTAAGCTCTGAATCTATTGTTCCAGGCAATTTTGTGAGGACATGTCAAGTTTACCGACTAGTTAAAATGATCATTCTAAACTAATCATTGGTGCTCATTGAGTAAAGGCATATTAATGAAGCATAATGCATGGCATCAAGCAGTTTACGATAGATTGGATTACTTGGAAGCTTCATTGTAGCTATTTAAGTCTTAAACTTTTTCACAATATAGAAAATTGAGCTAGATTAACGTGGGCATTGGATTCATGTCATTTTGAGCTCTAAATCAAAAGTTACAGAAGATTTTGTGTGGACATTCAAATTGACCAGCGAGTTAAAATGATATTTCCAAACTGATCATTGGTGCTCGTTGAATAAAGGATTATTAATGAATCATAGTGAATGACATCAAGGAGTTTGCGATAGATTCGATTACTTGGAGGCATTTTCATCGCTATTTAATTCTTAAAGTTTTCACAATATAGAAAATGGAGCTCCCGTAACATGGGCATTGGATTCATGTCATTCTGAGCTCTAAATCAAATGTTACAGACGATTTAGTGCATAGATGTTAAGCTGATCGGCCAATTAAATGATCATTGTAAACTGATCACTGGTGCTCATTGGGTAAAGTCTTATTAATGCATCATAGTGCATGACATCAAGCAGTTTGCGATAGATTCGATTACTTGGAGGCATTGCCGTAGCTATTTCAGTCTTAAATTCCGTCACAATATAGAAAATTTAGCTAGGTTAACGTGGTCGTTGGATTTGTGGCATTCTGAGCTCTGAATCAAAAGTTACAAACGATTTAGTGTGGACATATCAAGTTTACCGGCGAGTTAAAATGATAATTCTAAACTGATCAGTGGTGCTCACTGAGTAAAAGCTTCTTAACGAAAAATAATGCATGGCATCAAGCAGTTTGAGATAGATTGGAATACTTGGAGGCTTTGTCAAAGCAATTTCAGTCTTAAATTTTGTCACACTATAGAAAATTGAGCTAGGTTAACGTGGACATTGGATACGTGTCATTCAGAGCTCTGTATCAAAAATTACAGACAATTAGTGCAGACATGTCAAGTCGATTGGTCAGTTAGAATGATCATTCTAAACTGATAATTGGTGCTCATTAAGTAAAGGCTTATTAATGAAGCATAATGCATGGTATCACTTTATTCATGATAGATTCGATTACTTGAAGGCTTTGTCGTAGCTATTTTAGTCTTAAATTTTTTTCATAATATAGAAAATTGAGCTAGTTTAACATGGGCATTGGATTCGTGTCATGGTGAGCTCTAAATCAAAAGTTACAGATAATTTTGTGTGGACATGTCAAGTTGATCGGCGAGTTAAAATGATCATTATAAACTTATCATTGGTACTCATTGAGTAAAAGCTTATAAATGAAGAATAATGCATGGCATAAAGCATTTTGCGATAGAATGGATTACTTGGAGGCTTTATCGTAGGTATTTCAGTCTTACATTTATTCACAATATAGAAAATTGAGCTTGCTTAACATGGGCGTTGGATTCGTGTTATTATGGGCTCTGAATCAAAAGTTATAGATGATTTACAGTGGACATGTTAAGCTGATCGGCCATTTAAAATGATCATTCTAAATTGATCATTAGTGCTCATTGAGCTAAGGTTTACAAATGAAGCATAATGCATGACATCATATGTTTGGGATATTTTGGATTACTTTGAGGCTTTGTCGTAGCTATTTTAATCTAAAATGTGTTCACAATATAGAAAATTGAGCTAGCTTAATGTGGGCAATGGATTCGTGTCATTTTGAGCTCTGAATCAAAAGTTACGGAAGATTTAGTGCGGACATGCCAAATTAATCGGTTAGTTAAAATGATCATACTACATTGTCATTGGTGCTCCTTGTGTAAAGGCTTATAAATGAAGCATAATTCATGGTATCAAGCAGTTTATGATACATTGAATTACTTGGAGTCTTTCTCGTAGCTATTTCAATCTTAAAAATTTTCATAATATACAAAATTGAGCAAGCTTAACGTGAGCGGTTGATTCGTTTCATTTTGAGCTCCGAATCAAAAGTTACAGAAGATTTAGTGCGAACATGTCAGGTTGATCAATCAGTTAAAAAGATTATTCTAAACTTATCATTAATGCTCCTTGAGTAAAGGCTTATTAATAAAGCATAATGCGTGGCATCACGTATTTTGCGATAACTTCGATTACTTGCAGGCTTTGTCGTAACTATTTTAGTCTTAAATTTTTTTAAAATATAGAAAATTGAACTAGCTTAATTTTGGCGTTGGATTTGTGTCATTCTGATCTCTGAATCAAAAGTTATTCATGATTTCATGCAGCCATGTCAAATTGACTAGCTAGTTAAAATGAGCATTTAAACTTATCATTGGTGCTCATTGAGTAAAGGCTTATTAATGAAGCATAATTCATGCCATCAAGCAGTTCGCGATAGATTCAATTATTTGGAGGCTTTCTTGTAGCTATTTTAGTCTTAAACGTTTTAACAATATATAAAATTGAACTAGGTTTACGTGGGCATTGGATTTATGTTATTATGAGCTCTAAATGAAAAGTTAAAGACGATTAAGTGCGGACATGTTAAGCTGATTGGCCTGTTAAAATGATCATTCTAAAGTGATCATTGGTGCTCATTGAGTAAAGGGTTATGAATGAAGTATAACGCATGGCATCATGCTGTTTGCGAACGATTCGATTACTTGGAGGCTTTGTCGTAGCTACTTAAGTCTTAAATTTTATCACAATATAGAAAATTTACCTAGCTTAACGTGGGCATTGGATTCAATATAGAAAATTTACCTAGCTTAACGTGGGCGTTGGACTCGTGTCATTCTGAACTCTGAATCCAAAGTAACATAAAATTTTGTGCGGTCATGTCAAGTTGATCGGCGAGTTAAAATGATCATTCTAAACTGATCATTGGTGCTCATTGAATAAAGGCTTATTAATGAAGCATAGTGAATGACATCAAGTAGTTTGTGATAGATTCCATTACTTGGAGGCTTTGTCATAGCAATTTCAGTGTTAAATTTTTGTCACAATATAGAAAAATTTGCTAGGTTAATCTGGGTGTTAGATTCGTGGCATTCTAAGATTTGAATAAAAGTCATAGACTATTTAGTGTAGACATGTCAAGTTGACCGGTGAGTTAAAATGATAATTCTAAACTGATCATTGGTGCTCATTGAGTAAAAGCTTATTAATGAAGAATAACGCATGGCATCAAGCAGTTTGCAATAGATTAGATTAATCGGAGGCTTTGTAGTAGATATTTGAGATTTAAATTTTTTGACAATATAAAAAATAGAGCTAGCTTAACGGGAGCGTTGAATTCATTTCATTCTGAGCTCAGAAGAACACGATTTAGTGCAGACATACCAAGTTTATCGGTCAGTTAAAATGATAACTCTAAACTGATTATTGGTGTTCATTGAGTAAACGCTTATTAATGAAGCATAATGTGTGGCATCACGCAGTTTGCGATAGATTCGATTACTTAGAGGCTTTGTCGCAGCTATTTTGATTCTTAAATTTTTCAAAATAAAGGCAAATTGAACTAGTTTAATGTGGGTGTTGGATTTTTCTCATTCTGATCTCTGAATCAAAAGTTAGGGACGATTTCATGCGGACATGTCAAGATGACCGGCTAGTTAAAATGAGCATTTTAAACTTATCATTGCTGCTCATTGAGTAAAGGCTTAATAATGAAGCATAATTCATGTCATCAAGCAGTTTGTGATACATTGAATTATTTGGAGGCTTTCTCGTACGTAATTCAGTCTCAAACTTTTTAATAATATAGAAAACTGAGCTAGCCTAACGTGGGCATTTGATTCGTGTTATTCTGATCTCTAAATCAAAAGTTACTGACGATTTAGTGTACACAAGTCAAGTTGATCGGCGAGTTAAATGATCATTTCAAACTTATCTTTGGTGCTCATTGAGTAAAGGCTTATTAACGAAGCATAGTGCATGACATCAAGCAGTTTGCGATAGATTCCATTACTTGGAGGCTTTGTCGTAGCAATTTCAGTCTTAAATTTTGTCACAATATTGAAAATTTAGCTAGCTTAACGTGGGCGTTAGATTCGTGGCATTCTGAGCTTTGAATGAAAAGTTATAGACGATTTAGTGTGGACATGTCAAGTTGACTGGCAAGATAAAATGATCATTCTAAAGTGATCATTGGTGCTCATTGAGTAAAAGCTTATTAATGAAGCATAATTCATTGCATCAAGCAGTTTGCGATAGATTGGATTACTCGGAGGCTTTGTCATAGCTATTTCAGTCTTAAATTTTTCACAATATAGAAAATTTAGCTAGCTTAACGTGAGCGCTCAATTCATGTCATTTTGAGCTCGGAATCAAACGATTTAGTGCGGACATCATGCAGTTTAGGATAGATTGGATTACTTGAAGGCTTTAAGGTAGCTGTTTCAGTCTCAAATATTGTAAAAATATACAAAATAGATTGGATCGGCCAGTGAAATTGATTATTCTAAACTGATCATTTGAGTTCATGGAGCAAATGTTTACAAATGAAGCATAATGCATGACATCACACAGTTTTCGATAGATTCGATTTCTCGGAGGATTTGTCATAGCTATTTCAATATTAAATTTTATCACAATATAGAAAATTGAGCTAGTTTAATGCGAGCGCTGGGTTCATGTCATTATAAATACTAACGAAAAGTTACAAACGATTTAGTATGGACATGTCAATTTTATCGTCTAGTTAAATTGATCATTCTAAACTGATCGTTGGTGCTCATTGAGCAAAGGTTTACAAATGAATCATAATGCGTGGCATCACATAGTTTGGAATAGAATGGATTACATTGAGGCTTTGTTCGACCTATTTCGGTCTTAAAGTTTATCCCAATATTGAAAGTTGAGCTAGCTTAACATGGGCACTGGATTCGTGCCGACATGTCAAGTTTATCGGCCAATTAAATTGATCATTCTAAACTTATAATTGGTGCTCATTGAGTAAGGACTTAGAAATGAAGTATAATTCATGGCATCACGCAATTTAGGATAGATTGGATTACTAGAAGGCTTTAAGGTAGCTGTTTCAATCTCAAATGTTGTAACACTATAAAAAAATTGAGCTAGCTTAACGTAAGCGTTGAATTTGTGTCATTCTGAACTCTAAATAAAACGTTATGGAAGATTTAATGCATATATGTGAAGTTGATCGGCCTCTGAAATTGATCATTCTAAACTGATCATTGGAGTTCATTGAGCAATGGTTTACAAATGAAGCATAATGCATGATATCACGCAGTTTTGGATAGATTCGATTTCTCGGAGGGTTTGTCATAGCAATTTCAATATTAAATTTTATCACAATATAAAAAATTGAGTAAGCTTAATGTGGGCGTTGGATTCATGTCATTATGAACAGTAAATCAAAGTTACTTACGATTTAGTGCGGACATGTCAAGTTTATCGGCTAGTTAAATTGATCATTCTAAACTGATCATTGGTGCTCATTGAGCAAAGCTTTCCAAATGAAGCATAATACATGACATCATGCAGTTTGGTATAGATTTAAATTTAGTGCGTACATATCCACTTGATCCGCCAGTTAAATTGATCACTGTAAACTAATCATTGATGCTCATTGAGCAAAGGTTTACAAATGAAGCATAATGCATAGGATCACACAGTTTGGGATATATTTAATTATTTGAAGGCTTTGTCGTAGCTATTTGTCATAATATAGGAAATTGAGCTAGCTTAACGTGGGCGTTGGATTTGTGTCATTCTGAACTCTAAATCAAACGATACAAACAGTTTAATGCAGACATGTCCAGGTTATCGGCCAGATAAAATTATCATTCTGAGCTGATCATTGGTGCTCCTTGAGTAAATGATTATAAATGAAGCTTAATGCATGCCATCACGCAGTTTGGGATAGATGTGATTACTTGGAAGTTTTGTCATAGCTATTTCGATGTTAAATTTTGTCACAATATAGAAAATTGAGCTAACTTAACTTGGGGGTTGATTCATGTCATTCTGAACTATAAATTAGAAGTTACAGATGATTTAGTGCAGACATGTCAAGTTTCTCGGTCAGTTAAAATGATCATTCTAAACTGATAATTGGTGCTCTTTGAGTAAAGGCTGATAAATGAAGCATAATGCATGGCATCACGCAATTTTGGATAGATTAGATTACTCGAAGGCTTTGTTCGTAGATATTTCGGTCTTAAATGGTGTCACAATATCGAAACTTAAGCTAGCTAAACGTGGGCGCTGGATTCGTGTCATTCTGAACTATAATTCAAAATTTACGAAAGATTTAGTGCATACATTTCAAGTTAATCGACCAGTGAAATTGATAATTCTAAGCTGATCATTGGATTTCATTGAGCAAAGGTTTACAAATGAAGCATAATGCATGACATCACGTAGTTTCTAAAAGATTCGATTACTCGGAGGATTTGTCATAGCTATTTCAATATTAAATTTTATCACAATGTAGAATATTAACTAGATTAACGTGGACGTTTGATTCAAGTCATTATGAACTCTAAATCAAAAGTTACGAATTATTTAGTGTTGATATGTCAAATTTATCGGCTAGTTAAATTGATCATTCTAAACTGATTATTGGTGCTCATTGAGCAAAGGTTTACAAATGAAGCATAATGCATTGTATCCACAGTTTGGAATAGATTCAATTACTTGATGGCTTTGTGGTAGCTGTTTCAGTCTCATATGTTGTCATAATATAGAAAAGTGAGCTACCTTAATGTGGGCATTCGATTCATGTCATTCTGAACTCTAAATCAATAGTTACAGAAGATTTAGTACGTACTTGTCAAGTTGATTGGCCAGTTAGATTAATCATTCTAAAATGATCATTGGTGATCCTTGAGTAAAGGCTTATAAATGAAGCATAATGCATGGCTTCACGCAGTTTAGAGTAGATTTGATTAGTTGAAGATTTTGTGGTAGCTGTTTCAGTCTCAAATGTTGTCACAATATAGAAATTGTGTGAGACATTTTACATATAATTCTTCATTTTTGTAACCGTTTTTCTCACAACTTTCACGCCTTTTGCGATTTCTGTTTTCTTCTCCGGCGTCGTCTCCTGTGACGGTTACCTCTGGTTCGGTCGACGAAGTGTCCATCTCTTCCTTCGGAAGAGTGTTTCTCGTCAAATCTGATGGTTTCCTTTTCCTAATTCCTATTGCCCGTCTATAAATACTCCAATTCTACAAATCAGTTTTTTACACATCTTCTCTTTTAAATCAATTTCTTCCTGAAACTTTCAAAACCAACAATGTCTGATTTCATTACCAAGCAACTACAAGATATCTCCTTGGTAATTAATGAGGCCCTGATTGAATTATCGTCTGAATTATGTATTCAAGCCACAAATGAGACTCGCTTCTCTCTCATCGGGAAACCGATAAGCCACCATAAACAAAATTTACAGGCTCTGATGACAACACTCCCGCGAGTGTGGAGTGCCGGAGAGACTGTTGTGTCTTGAATAATCGAGGGAAATAGGGTGCAATTCCTATCTCAAACGGAAGAAGGACTCATCTCCATCCTCCGCAGAGCCCGTGGTCTTTCAAGGACTACATGGTGGTCTTTCAGAAATGGGCGATGGATTTATTGGAATCCGACTTCCAACAAATCCTGTTGTGGGTTCAAATTTGCGAAATACCCCACCAATTTCTAACTTACCGCATGGTTATGCATATTGGAGGAACATTAGGGGAGCTTCTTGAATCGGACTTCATCACGGAGGGTGCCCACCACGTTGAGTTTTTCCAGGTCCCTGTTTTGCTTCGCATCGATTCACCTCTGATTTTTCAGAGGAAGTTTCGATTTAGTGATCTCGAAGTTCCACTTTGTTTCCGGTATGAACGCCTTCGTAATTTCTATTCAAAGTGTGGATTAATCAGTCATGAGGCTTTGGAATGCCCCTCCTCCACGACTCCGACATATCAATCTCCTCCCTCTGACCATGATTCCGATGATTATTCCGAGAATAAAGATGCTGATTTTTCTCTGGGTTTTTCTGAACCGACGGAGAAATGATGCATCAATGCCGTAAACGAGTATCCCCTTGAGGCAAAACGCCGGAAATCAAAACTCCCAGATCCTAGCCAACCGTCACGTCCTCCCGGTGTATCGACATCAGGTGATGGTTTGGTGGGCCATAATCCACCGGAATCTGAATGAATATTGCATTCTGGAACTGCCGGGGTTTGGGAGGCTCTCTGGTAGTTCGACGCTTGAAGGGAATAAAGAAAGACTATTCCCGGGACATATTCTTTTTGGTGGAAGACAAAAATCCAAATAATGTGGTTCATGATGCCGCTCCTGTATTAAATTATGAACAAGTATTATGTGTTCCACCTCATGGAAAAGGTGGTCGATTAGCTTTGTTATAGAACAAGAATGGTGATCTTACGATTGTTAGTGCTGATGAAAGACTCATTGATTGTAAAATCAATAATAAAGCGTATGACTTCTATTTGTCTTGTGTATATGGACACCCAATTCGTAAATACCGATCTAATCTTTGGGAAAGATTACATAGAATTGCTATTGTACGAAATAGTCCTTGGATGATGTGTGGTGATTTTAGTGAAATCCTACACACACATGAAAAAGTTGGTGGACCTTTAAGAGAAACGTGGAGTCTTTTAGATTTTCAACATATGGTAACTTCATGTAATATGTCAGATCTACAATATAGTGGAAATAATATGACTTGGGTTGGCAAAAGAAATAACCAAATTGTTCAGTGATGGTTAGACAGAGTCATGGTAAATGACGAATGGAAAGCTATTTATCCTGCCTCTAAGGTTAAATAATTGGAGTTGATTGATTCGGATCATAGACTTGGTATAATAAGTATTCGAAGAAATTCAGAATTCGGAATACAGATGTTCAAATATAACCCCCGTTGGTCGAATCATTAAGGATTTCAGGAAATTGTTAATCAAAGTTGGAATCGAATTCAGCATTCATCTAATTCGGAGCTCTTATCTACACTTATTACCTGCCAGAAAAGGATGTCTTTTTGGAAGAAGAACAACTTTACAAGTTCTTCTCAATAATTCCAGGAGATTAAGTCTGCAATAGATATTGGAAAGACAAATTCCCAATGTGCAGTGGGTTATATTTCTTCTTTGAAAAAAAGAGCTAGCAATGGCTTATGTGGATGAGGAAAAATTTTGGAAGATTAAAAGTAGATATCAGTGGCTTAAAGAGGGGGATAGAAACAAAGTTCTTTCATGGAGTAACTAAGAATTGACGTTCAAGAAACAATATATCTTCCATTAAGTTGGATAATGGTATTGAAGTCTATGGCAATGAAGCCATAGGTCACAAAGCTCAGCAATGTTTTATCAAATTATTTAGCCAAGCTGATCAGTGGAATATGGAATCAGTTCTCTCAAATCTGGATAAACTTGTTTCAGATAATACGAATGCGGAATTAGTTCGACCAGTTTCTAAAGATGAGGTTTTTGATGCCATATCTTCTATTGGATCTAACAAAGCCCCTGGACCGGATGGATTTTTGGCGGGTTTTTTTCAACAACATTGGAAAATAGTTGGACAAGAAGTTTATATGGAAGTAGACCGATTTTTTGGTTCAGGGGAAATGACAATGGAATTTAATCATACCGACATTTGCCTCATACCGAAAACGGATTGTCCTCAAACTATGAAAGATTTTTGGCCGATGTCACTGTGTAATGTGATTTACAAAATTATTTCCAAAATTGTGGTACATCGATAGAAAAAATATCTTCAGACTATGGTAGCAGAGAATCAAGCAGCTTTCATTCCGGGAAGACTTCTCTCGGATAATGTGCTTATTGCCCATGAAGCATTACATTCTTTACGTTTTCACAAGTCCAATGATAAATCCTTCATGGCAGTAAAAATGGATATCAGTAAGGCATATGATCGAATTGAGTGGAGCTTTATAGAATTAGTGGCTTTGAAAAAAGGTTTTTCTCCAATCTGGATAAATTGGGTGATGGAGTGTGTTACTACAGTCTCTTTTTTTTGTCCTTATTAATGGGAGTCCTTATGGTTCGTTTCACTGAGACAGGGGGTTAAGACAAGGAGATCCACTTTCTCCCTATTTGTCCATATTGTGTTCAGATGTTTTAAGTTCTATGCTAAATAATGCCGAAAGAATCGTTGCATTCAGACTCTACGTATTTCACATAATGGGCCCTCCATCTCTCATCTTTTATGGGCTGATGACTCCATCTTTTTCTCAGAGCAGACAGGAAAAATGATTTATCATTAAGGAATATATTTCAAAAATATGGTAGAGTTTCGGGCCAGATAATAAATATGGAAAAATAGTCACTTATATATGGAAATCAAGTATTTGAACATAAGAGAATTCACATCCGCCAGATGTTGGGGATTAACAATATTGGTGGAGGAGTGAAATATTTGGGGCTACCAGAACCTTTTAAATGAAATAAATGTCAGATGTTCAGATACATTCTGAACAAAGTTCGTTCAAAAATATTAGGTTGGCAAACGAAATTCTTATCACCAGCTGGAAAGGAAACCTTCATCAAAGCAGTTGCCTTTGATATGCCAGTGTATTCAGTGAATGCTTTTAAGTTACCAAAAGAGATCTGCAAACAGCTGGATAACGAATTGTCATGCTTTTTGTGGGGGACTTCAAATGACAAGCGGAAAATTGCATGGGTATCTTGGAAGAAGATGACAACACCTAACTGTTAGGTGGTCTTGGCTTTCGAGATTTTGAAAAATTCAATCAGGCTCTTCTCGCTAATATGTGCTGGAAATTGATACATAGACCTAATTGTCTACTATCAAAAATTTTAAATAGTCGATATTAGAAAACTGGAGATTTGATGTCTGCTTCTTTAGGATCCCATCCATCGTTTGGATGGCAGTCAATTTTACATGGAAGACTTCTACTCACCTCCGGATTACAGAGGATTATTGGTAATTGTACCAATACTCTTATTGGGGATACAAATTGGTTGCCTACCACGCTAGCTCGTGCTCCTTAGTTGCTACCATATACGAACCCTCAGTTGCAAGTACAATTTCTCATCAATTAGGAGAGAGGTCAATAGCATGAGACTATTATTTCTGATTTGATTGAACAAGACGACCGTCATCTCATTTACAAAATTTATCTTCCGCAAACTACTACTCCAGATAGTTGGGTTTGGAAATATACGAATAACAAAGTATACTCGGTGAAATCTGGTTATCGGAAGGCTGTCTATAATATTAGACAATGAGGTTGTTGTTCTACCACCCTTAGCAAACCAACAAGACTTGGAAAAACTCATTTGGTCTATTAAACTACAACCAAAGCTACATCATTTCATGTGGCGACTTTTAACTCGGGCTTTAGCTTTAAAATCACTTCTACATTATCGACATATATCTTCTGATAATACATGGCCACGCTGCTATGATTCTGAAGAAACAGAGCTCCATATATTTTTCTTATGTCATTACTCTCAAATGATTTGGAGAAAATTGGGAATTGAAACTTCATCAATCTGTTCTCAATATGTTAACTTACAAGACAACATAAGATTCTTCATTGAAAATTATAATCGTCTTCAACCTGATTCTGCAAATAAGTATATTGCTTTCTTCCTACTTTGGAGAGTATGGAAATTCAGAAAAAAATCTTCTTTTTAATAATAAAGATATTCCTATGGATAGGTTACTACAAACAAGCCATGACGATGCTCTTGAATGGATGCAAAATAATATGAAAACGGAAATAATCAGCTCGCATCCCAAATCTACAACTCAAATATGGGAAGCACCACCACAGGTTGGGACAAATGCAACTATGATGCGGCTCATCGTGAAGGCAATCAGCATTTTGGACTAGGTTGGATTATCCGTAACAATAGACTTTTTCTACACGCTGGACGGGGAAAATTTCAAGAATGGTCAATAGTAATTGAAGCAGAATTTACGGCACTTATTGGGCACTCCAATCTTCATTGTCTTTGGGTTACCATAAAATTATTTTTAATGAGATAATTTAGCTTTGATTAATCTCATGAACACTACATGACTCCATCTCCATTTGCAACAATATTTTCAGTCGATTCAACATTGGATTCCAAGGTTTATTGATATTCGCTTTTAGTACCAACTAAGAACATGCAATCATGCTGCTGATGCTTTAGTGTCAACATTTATTGTTTCATCCGTTGATTGGAATATTTATCATTGTTGTCCTTTGTTTTTAAAAACTCATGTAATCAACGATCATGGTTATTAATAAATCCTTATTTTTGAAAAAAAAAATATAGAAATTTTGTCACATATCGGTCTTAAATTTTGTCACAATATTGAAAATTGAGCTAGATTAATGTAGGCGTTGGATTCATGTCATTTTAAGCTCTATATCAAAAGTCAAAGATGATTTAGTGCGGAAAGATCATGTTGATCAGCTACTTAAAATGATCATTCTAAACTGATGATTGGTGCACATTCAACAAAGGTTTACAAATGAAACATAATGCATGACCTCATACAGTTTTGGATAGATTGGATTACTTGAATTATTTTTCGTACCTACTTCTGTCTAAAATTTTGTCATAATATAGAAAATTGAGCTACCTTAATGGGGGCGTTGGATTCGTGTCATTCCTAACTCTAAATCAAAAGATACGGACGATTTAGTGTGCACATGTCAAGATGATCGGCTAGCTAAAATGATCAATCTAAACTGATCATTGGTGCTCCTTGAGTAAAGGCTTATAAATGAAGCATAATGCATGACATCACACAGTTTGGGATACATTGGATTACTTGAAGCCTTTATGGTAGCTCTTGGAGTCTCAAATGCTCATTGAGTAAAGGCTTATTAGAGAAGCAATATTCATTGCATCAAGCAGTTTGCGATAGATTGAATTATTTGGAGGCATTCTCGTAGCTATTTCAGTTTTAAATTGTTTCACAATATTGAAAATTTAGCTACCTTAACGTGGGTGTTAGATTCGTGTTACTCTGAGCTCTGAATCAAAAATTACAAACGATTTAGTGCGGACATGTCAAGTTGATCAGCGAGTAAAAATGATCATTCTAAACTGATCATTGGGTCTCATTGAGTAAAGGCTTATTAATGAAGCATAGTGCATGATATCAAGTATTTTGCGATATATTCGATTACTTAAAGGCTTTGTCTTAGCAATTTCAGTCTTAAATTTTGTCACAATAGAGAAAATTTAGCTAGCTTAAAGTGGGTGTTAGATTCCTGGCATTCTAAGCATTGAATCAAAAGTTATCGACGATTGAGTGTGGATATATCAAGTTGACCGGAGAATTAAAATGATCATTCTAAACTGATCATTGGTTCTCATTGAATAAAAGCTTATTAATGAAGCATATTGCATGACATCAAGCAGTTTGCGATAGATTGGATTACTCGGAGGCTTTGTCGTTGCTATTTCAGTCTTAAAGTTTTTGAAAATATAGAAAATTGAGCTATCTTAATGTGAGCGTTGAATTGATGTCATGCGGAGCTCAAAATCAGATGATTTAGCGCGGACATGCAAAGTTGATCGGTCAGTTAAAATGATAATTCTAAACTGATTATTGGTGCTCATTTAGTAAAAGCTTATAAATGAACCATAATGCGTGGCTTCACGCAGTTTGTGATATATTCCATTATTTTGAGGCTTTTTCGTAGCTATTTATGTTTTCAATTTTGTCAAAATATAGAAACTTAAGCTAGCTTAACATGGGCGTTGGATTCGTGTTATTCCGAGCTCTGAATCAAAAGTTACATACGATTTAGTTCGGACATGCCAAGTTTATCGGTCAGTTAAAATGATCATTCTAAATTGATCATTGGTGCTCCTTGAGTGAAGGCTTATAAATGAAGCATAATTCTTGGCATCAAGCAGTTTATGATAGATTGAATTACTTGGAGGCTTTCTCGTAGCTATTTCAATCTTAAATTCTGTAACAATATAGAAAATTGAGCTAGCTTAACGTGGGCTTTGGATACGTGTCATTCTGAGTTCTGAATCAAATGTTACAGACGATTTTGTGCGGACATGCCAAGTTGATCGGTCAGTTAAAATGATCATTCTAAACTAATCATTAATGCTTATTGAGTAAAGACTTACTAGAGAAGCATAATTCATGGCATCAAGTAATTTGTGATAGATTGAATTATTTGGAGGAATTCTCGTAGCTATTTCAGTCTTAAAGTTTTTCACAATATAGAAAATTGAGCTAGCTTAATGTGAGCGTTGGATTCGTGTCATTCTGAGTTCTGAATCAAGAGTTATAAACGATTTTGTGCGGACATCAAGTTGATCGGCGAGTTAAAATGATCATTCTAAGCTGATCATGGTGCTCATTGAGTAAAGGCTTATTAATGAAGCATAGTCCATGATATCAAGCAGTTTGCGATATATTCGATTACTTGGAGGCTTTGTCATAGCAATTTTAGTCTTAAATTTTGTCACAATATAGAAAATTTAGCTAACTTAAAGTGGGCGTTAGATTTGTTGCATTCTAAGCTTTGAATCAAAAGTTATCGATGATTGAGTGTTGACATATCAAGTTAACCGGAGAGTTAAAATGTTCATTCTAAACTGATCATTGGTGCTCATTGAATAAAAGCTTATTAATGCAGCACATTGCATGGCATCAAGCAGTTTGCGATAGATTGGATTACTCGGAGGCTTTGTCGTTGCTATTTCAGTCTTAAGTTTTTTGACAATATAGAAAATTGAGCTAGCTTAACGTCAGTGTTGATTTAATGTCATGCTGAGCTCGAAGTCAGACGATTTAGTGTGGACATGCCAAGTTGATCAGTCAGTTAAAATGATAATTCTAAACTGATTATTGAAGCGAATTGAGTAAAATCTTATAAATGAACCATAATGCGTGGCTTCACGAGTTTGTGATATATTCCATTATTTTGAGGCTTTGTCGTAGCTATTTCTGTTTTCAATTTTGTCACAATATAGAAAATTAAGCTAGATTAACATCGGTGTTGGATTCTTGTTATTCCGAGCTCTGAATCAAAAGTTACATACGATTTAGTGCGTACATGCCAAGTTTATCGGTCAGTTAAAATGATCATTCTAAATTGATCATTGGTGCTTCTTGAGTGAAGGCTAATAAATGAAGCATAATTCATGGCATCAAGCAGTTTATGATAGATTGAATCACTTGGAGGCTTTCTCATAGCTATTTCAATCTTAAATTTTCTCACAATATAGAATATTGAGCTAGCTTAATGTGGGCATTGGATTCGTGTCATTCTGAGTTCTTAATCAAATGTTACAGACGATTTCGTGCGGACATGTCAAGTTGATCGGTCAGTGAAAATGATCATTCTAAACTGATCATTAATGCTCATTGAGTAAAGACTTACTAGAGAAGCATAATTCATGGCATCAAGTAATTTGCGATAGATTGAATTATTCAGAGGAATTCTCGTAGCCATTTCAGTCTTAAATTTTTTCACAATATAGAAAACTGAGCTAGTGCAGACATGTCAAGTTGATAGGCGAGTTAAAATGTCATTCTAATCTTATCATTGGTGCTCATTGAGTAAAGGCTTATTAATGAAGCATAGTACAAGATATCAAGCAGTTTGCGATATATTCGATTGCTTGGAGGCTTTGTCATAGCAATTTCAGTATTAAATTTTGTCACAGTATAGAAAATTTAGCTAACTTAAAGTGGGAGTTAGATTAAGGGCATTCTAAGCTTTGAATCAAAAGTTATCGACGATTGAGTGTGGACATATCAAGTTAACCGGAGAGTTAAAATGATCATTCTAAATTGATCATTGGTGCTCATTGAATAAAAGCTTATTAATGAAGCATATTGCATGGCATCAAGCAGTTTGCGATATAATGGATTAATCGGAGGCTTTGTTGTTGCTATTTCACTCTTAAATTTTTTAACAATATAGAAAATTGAGCTATCTTAACATGAGTGTTGAATTCATGTCATGTGGAGCTCGAAATCAGACGATTTAGTGCGGACAAGCCATGTGATTGGTCAGTTAAAATGATAATTTTAAACTGATTATTAGTGCTCATTGAGTAAAAGCTTATAAATGAACCCTAATGCGTGGCTTCACGCAGTTTGCGATAGATTCCATTACTTTGAGGATTTGTCGTAGCTATTTCGGTTTTCAATTTTGTCACAATATAGAATATTGAGCTAGCTTAACATGGGCGTTGGATTCGTGTCATTCCGAACTCTGAATCAAAAGTTACATACGATTTAGTGCGTACATGCCAAGTTTATCGGTCAGTTAAAATGATCATTCTAAATTGATCATTGGTGCTCCTTGAGTGAAGGCTTATAAATGGAGTATAATTCATGGCATCAAGGAGTTTATGATCGATTGAATTACTTGGATGCTTTCTCGTAGCTATTTCAATCTTAAATTTTGTCACAATATAGAAAATTGAGCTAGCTTAACGTGGGCATTGGATTCATGTCATTCCGAGCTCTGAATCAAATGTCACAGAAGATTTAGTGCGCACATGCCAAGTTGATCAGTCAGGTAAAATGATCATTCTAAACTGATCATTAATGCTCATTGAGTAAAGGTTTATTAGAGAACCATAATTCATTGCATCAAGCAGTTTGCGATAGATTGAATTATTTGGAGGCATTCTCATGGCTATTTAGTCCTAATTTTTTTCACAATATAGAAAATTGAGCTAGCTTAACGTGAATGTTGGATTCGTGTCATTATGAGCTCTGAATCAAAAGTTACAAATGATTTAGTGTGGAGATGTCAAGTTGATCAGTCAGTTAAAGTGATCATTCTAAACTGATCATTAATGCTCATTGAGTAAAGGCTTATTAGGGAAGCATAATTCATGGCATCAAGCAGTTTGTGATAGATTGAATTATTTGGAGGCATTCTCGTAACTATTTCAGTCCTAAGTATTTTCACAATATTGAAAATTGAGCTACATTAACGTGGGCGTTAAATTCGTGTTATTCTGAGCTCTGAATCAAAAGTTACAAACGATTTTGTGCGGACATGTCAAGTTGATCAGCGAGTTAAAATGATCATTCTCAACTGATCATTGGTGGTCATTGAGTAAAGGCTTATTAATGAAGCATAGTGCATAATATCAAGCAGTTTGCGACATATTCGTTTACTTGGAGGCTTTGTCATAACAATTTTAGTCTTAAATTTTGTCACAATATAGAAAATTTAGCTAACTTAAAGTGGGTGTTAGATTCATTGCATTCTAAGCTTTGAATCAAAAGTTATCGACGATTGAGTTTGGACATATCAAGTTAACCGGAGAGTTAACATGTTCATTCTAAACTGATCATTGGTGCTCATTGAATAAAAGCTTATTAATGAAGCATATTGCATGGCATCAAGCAGTTTGCGATTGATTGGATTACTCGGAGGCTTTGTCGTTGCTATTTCAGTCTTAAATTTTTTGACAATATAGAAAATTGAGCTAGCTTAACGTGAGCGTTGACTTCATGTCATGCTGAGCTTGAAATCAGACGATTTAGTGCGGAAATGCCAAATTGATCGGTCAGTTAAAATGATAATTCTAAACTGATTATTGGTGCTCATTGAGTAAAAGCTTATAAATGAATTATAATGCGTGGCTTTAAGACTAATAGAGCTTCAAAAAAAATATACAATTAATCCAATGTATCCCACACTGCATGATGACATGCATTATGCTTCATTTATAAGCCTTTACTCAAGGAGCACCTATGATCAGTTTAAAATGATGATTTTAACTACTCAATCAACTTGACATGTCCGCACTAAATCGTCCATAACTTTTGATTCAGAGTTCTGAAAGAGACGAATACAATGCCCACGTTCAGCTAGCTCAATTTTTTATATTGTGACAACATTTTAGACTGAAAGAGGTACAACAAAGCCTCCAAGTAATCCAATGTATCCCAAACTGCATGATGCCATACATTATGCATCATTTATAAGCCCTTACTAAAGGAGCAACAATGATCATTTTAACTAGACGATCAACTTGACATGGCTGCACTAAATCATCTATACTTTTTATTTAGAGTTCAGAATGACACGAATCCAACGTCAACGTTAAGCTAGCTCAATATTCTATATTATGACAAAATTTAACACTAAAATAGCAACAAAAAAGCCTTTACTCAAGGAGCCATTCATTATGCTTCTTTATAAGCTCTTACTCAAGGAGCACCAATGATCAGTTTAGAATGATCATTTTATGTAGCTGATCAACTTGTCATGCCCGCACTAAATCGCATTTAACTTTTGATTTAGAGCTCAAAATATCATGTGTCCAGCGTCCCCATTAATCAAGCAATATTTTCCATATTGTGAAAACATTTGAGACTGATAGAGCTACGAAAAGCCTCCAAGAACTCCAAAGTATCCTAAAGTGCGTAAAGCCATGCATTATGCTGCATTTATAAGACTTTACTCAGGGAGCACCAGTGATCAGTTTAGAATGATCATTTTAACTAGTCGATCAACTTGACATGTCAGCACTAAATTGATTGAACTTTTGATTTAGAGTTCAGAATAACATGAATCCAACGCCCACGTTAAGGTAGCTCAATTTTTAATATTGTGACAATTTTTAACACCAAAATAGCTACAAAAAGCCCTCCAAGTAATCCAATATATCCAAAATTGCGTGATGCCATGCATTATGCTTCATTTATAAGCCTATACTCAAGGAGCACCAATGATCAGTTTAGAATGATCATTTTCACTAGCTGATCAACTCGACATATCCGCACTAAATCGTGTTAATCTTTTGATTTAGAGCTGAAAATAACATGAGTCCAATGCCCACATTAATCTAGCTCAATTTTCCATATCGTGAAAACACCTGAGACTGAAAGAGCTACTACAAAGCCTCCAAGTAGTCCAGTGTATCCCAAACTGCGTGATTCCATGCATTATGCTTCATCTATAAGCCTTTACTCATGGAGCACGAATGACAAGTTTAGAATGATAATTTTAACTAGTTGATCAACTTGACATGTCTGCACTAACTCGTATTTAACTTTTGACTTAGAGATCAAAATAACATGAGTCCACCCCCACCTTAAGCTAGCTCAATTTTCCATATTGTGACAACATTTGATACTGAAAGAGCTAAGAAAAAACCTCCATGTAATCCACTTTATCCCAAATTGCGTGATGCCATGCATTATGCTTCATTTATAAGCCGTTACTCAAGGAGCACCAATGATCAGTTTAGAATTATCATTTTAACTGGCCGATCAACTTGGCATGTCCGCACTAAATCATCCGTAATTTTTGATTTAGGGTTCAGAATGACATGGAAATCCAATGCCCATATTAAGCTAGTTCAATACTCTATATTGCGACAAAATTTATCACCGAAATCGCAATGAAAAAGCCACCAACTAATCCAATCTATCCCAAACCGCGTGATGACATGTGTGATGTTTCTTTATAAGCCTTTGCCCAGGAAGCACCAATAATCAGTTTAGAATGATCATTTCAACTAGCTGATCAACTTGAAATGTCTGCACTAAATCGTCTTTAACTTTTGATTTAGAGCACAAAATAACATGATTCCAACAACCACCTTAAACTAGCTCAATTTTCCATATTGTGACAACATTTGAAACTTAAAGAGCTACGAAAAAACCTCCAAGTAATCCAATGTATCCCAAACTGCGTGATGCCATGCATTATGCTTCATTTATAAGCCTTTACTCAAGGAACACATATGATTAGTATAGTATGATCATTTTAATTGGTCGATCCACTGGACATGTCCGCACTAAATTGTCCGTAACTTTTGATTTTGAGTTCAGAATGACCCGAATCTAATGCCCACATTAAGCTTGTTCAATTTTCCATATTGTGACAACATTTGAGACTGAAAGATCTATGAAAAAAGCTTCTAAGTAATCTAATGTATCAAAACTTTGTGATGCCATGCATTATGCTTCATTTATAAGCCCTTACCTAAGGCGCACCAATGATCAGTTAAGAATTATAATTTTAACTGGCCGATCAACATGACATGTCTCCATTAAATAGTTTATAACTTTTGATTTATAGTTTAGAATGACATGAATCAAACGCCCAGGTTAAGCTAGCTCAATTTTCTATACTGTGACAACATTTGACACCGAAGGAGCTACGTCAAAACCTCCCAGTGATCTAATGTATCCAAAAATACGTGAAGCCATGCATTATACTTCATTTATAAGCCTTTACTCAAGGAGCACCAATGATCAGTTTAGAATTATCATTTTAACTGTCCGATCAACTTGACATATCGGCACTAAATCGTCCGTACCTTTTGATTTAGAGTTCAGAATGACATGGAAATCCAACTCCCACGTTAAGCAAGCTAAATACTCTATATTGTGACAAAATTTAACACCAAAATCGCAACGAAAAAGCCTCCAAGTAATCCAATCTAACCCAAACCGCGTGATGTCATGCATTATGCTTCTTTATAAGCCTTTACCCAAGAAGCACCAATGATCAGTTTAGAATGATCATTTTAACTAGCTTATCAACTTCACATGTCTGCACTAAATCGTCTTTATCTTTTGATTTAGAGCTCAAAATAACATGAGTCCAACGCCCACGTTCAGCTAGCTCAATTTTCTATGTTCTGAAAACATTTGAGACTGAAAGAGCTACGACAAAACATCCAAGTAATCCAGTGTCTCCCAAACTGTGTGATGTCATGCATTATGCTTCATTTATAAGCCTTTACTCAAGGATCACCAATGTTTAGTTTAGAATGACACAAATCCAACACCCACGTTAAGCTATCTTAATATTCTATATTGTGACAAAATTTAACGCCGAAATAGCAACAAAGAAGCCTCCAAATAATATAATCTATTCCAAACTGTGTGATGCCATGCATTATGCTTCTTTATAAGCCTTTACTCAAGGAGCACCAATGATCAGTTTAGAATCATCATTTTAACTAGCTGATCAACTTGACATGTCTGTAGTAAATCGACTTTAACTTTTGATTTAAAGCTCAAAATGTCATGAGTCCAACGCCCAGATTAAGCTCGATCAATTTTCCATATTGGGAGAACATTTCAGCCAAAAAGAGCTACTACAAAGCCTCGAAGTAATACAATCTATTCCAAACTGCGTGATGCCATACATTACGCTTCATTTATAAGCTTTTACTCAAGGAACACCAATGATCAGTTTAGAATGATCATTTTAACTGGTCGATCAACTTGACATGTCCGCACTAAATCGTCCGTAACTTTTGATTTGGAGTTAAGAATGACGAATCTAACGCTCACTTTTGATTAACGTTGGTTAACGAAGCTTTTGGGGTTCGAATTCGACATCCACTACAAACCGTGTCTGCACTGCATCCTATTTAACTTTTGATTTAGAGCTCAAAATGACATGAATCCAACACCGACATTAAACTTGCTCAATTTTCCATATTGTGAAAACATTTGGGAGTGAAAGAGCTAGACAAAGCATCACAGTAATGAAATCTATCCCAAACTGTGTGATACTATGCATTATCTTTCATTTATAAGCTTTTAATCAATGAGCACCAATGACCAGTTTAGAATGATCATTTTACCTACCAGATCACTTTGACATGCCCGCACTAAATCGTCCATAACTTTTTATTTAGAGGTCAGAATGACACGAATCCATCGTCCACTTTAAGCGAACTGAATTTTCTATATTGTGACAAAATTTAAGACCAAAAAAGCTACGACAAAGCCTCCAAGCAATCCAATCTATCCCAAACTATGTGATGCCATGCATTACACTTCATTTATAATCCTTTACTCAAGCAGCACCGCAGATCAGTTTTGAATGATCATTTTAATTGGACGATAACCCGGACATGTTTGCACTAAATGGTCCATAATTTTTGTATTTAAGTTCAAAATGACATGAATCCAACACCCACATTAAGGTAGCTACATTTTCTATAATGTAACAAAATTTAAGACCAAAATAGCTATGAAAAAGCCTCCAAGTAATCCAATCTATCCCAAATTATGTGTTGCTATGCATAATGCTTTATTTATACACCTTTATGTATTGAGCACTACTGATCAATTTACAAAGATCATTTTAACTAGCCGATAACCTTGTCATGTCTATACTAAATAATCTTTAACTTTTTATTGAGAGCTCTAGATGACATGAATCCAATGCACACGTTAAGCTTGCTCAATTTTCTATCAAAGTAATGCAATCTATCCCAAATTGTGTGATGTCATCCATTATGCTTCATTTGTAAACCTTTACTAACGGAGCACCAATGACATGTTTCGAATGATTATTTTAACTGGTCGATCAACTTGACATATCCACACTAGATAAGCCATAAGTTTTGATTTAGAGGTCAGAATGACACGAATCAAATGCCCACGAAAAGGTAACTCAATTTTCTATATTGTGACAAAAACTTAATACCGAAATAGCTACAACAAATCCCCAAGCAATCCATTCTATCCCAAACTGTGTGATGCAATGCATTTTGCTTCATTTATAAGCCTTTACTCAAGGAGCACCAATGATCAGTTTAGAATTATCATTTTAACTTTCCGATCAACTTGACATGTCGTACTAATCATCTGTAAATTTTGATTTAGAGTTCAAAATGACACGAATCCAACACCCACGCTAAACTAGTTCAATTTTCTATATTGTGACAAAATTTATGATCGAAATAGCTATGACAAAGCCTTCATGTGATACAATCGCTCCCAAACTACATGATGCTATCCATTATGCTTCATTTATAATCCTTGAATCAATGAGCACCAATGATCAATTTGGAATGATCATTTTAACTAGATGATAACCTTGACATGACCGCACTAAATCGTCTTTAATTTTTTATTTAGATCTAAAAATGACACGAATCCAATGCCCACGTTAAACTTGCTAAAATTTTCTATATTGTGAAAACATTTGACACTGAAAGAGGTAGACAAAGCATCAAAGTAATGCAATCTATCCCAAATTGTGTGATGTCATGCATTATGCTTCATTGGGAAGCCTTTACTATCGGAGCACCAATAACACGTTTAGAATGATCAGTTTAACTAGCCGATCAATTTGACATGTCCGCACTAAATCGTCCATAACTTTTGATTTAGAGGTCAGAATGACACGAATCCAACACCCAAGTTAAGGTAACTCAATTTCCTATATTGTGACAAAATTTAAGACCGAAATAGCTACGACAAATCCCCAAGCAATCCAATACATCCCAAACTGTGTGATGCCATGCTTTATGTTTCATTTATAAGCCCTTACTAAAGTAGCACCAATGATCAGGTTAGAATGATCATTGTAATTAGGTGATCAACTTGACATATCCGCAGTAAATCGTCCATAACTTTTGATTTAGAGTTCGAAATAACACGAATCTAACACCCACGTTGAACTAACTTAATTTTCTATAATGTGACAAAATTTAAGATCGAAATAGCTAAGAAAAAGACTCCAAATAATCCAATCAATCCGAAACTTTGTGATGTGAAGCATTATTCTTCATTTATAAGCCTTTACGCAATGAGCACCAATGATCAGTTTATAATGATCAGTTTAGAATGATCATTTTAACTCGCTGATCAACTTGACATGTCTGCACTAAATCGTCTTTAACTTTTCATTTAGAGCTCAAAATGACATGAATCCAACACCCACGTTAAACTATCTCAATTTTCTAAATTGCGAAAACATTTGAGACAGAAAGAGCTAGCCAAAGCGTCAAAGTCATGCAATCTCTCCCAAACTGCGTGATGTCATCATTATGCTTCATTTATTAGCCGAACTCAAGGAGCACCAATGACCAGTTTAGAATGACCATTTTAACTTGCCAATCAATTTGACATCTCCGCATTAAATCGTCCATAAATTTTTATTTAGAGGTCAGAATGACACGAATCCAATGCCCACCTTAAGTGTACTCAGTTTTCTATACTGTGAAAAACTTTAAGACCAAAGTAGCTACGACAAAGCCTCCAAGCAATCCAATCTATCCCGAACAGCATGACACCATGCATTATGCATAATTTATAACCATTTACTCAAGGAGAACCAATGATCAATTTAGAATGATCGTTTGAACTAGCTAATCAACTTAACGTGTCTGCACTAAATCTAATTTTCATATAGATTTCAAAATGACACTAATCCAACACCCACGTTAAGCTAGCTCAATTTTCTATATTGTGACAAAATTTAAGATTAAAATAGCTATGACAAAGCATCCAAGTAATCCAATCTATCCCAAACTTTGTCCCGCTGTGCATTATGCTTCATTTATAAGCCTTGACTCAATGAGAGCCAATGTGGAGTTTAGAGTGATCATTTTAATTAGCTGATCAACTTGACATGTCCAGGCTAAATTGTCTTTAACTTTTTATTTAGAGCTCGAAATGACATGAATCCAACGCCTCACGTTAAGCTAGTTCAAATTTCCATATTGTGAAAACATTTGACACTGAAAGAGATAGAAAAAGCATCACTGTAATGCAATGAATCCCAAACTGCATGATGTCATGCATTATGCTTCATTTATAAGCCTTTTTTCAAGGAGCACCAATAACCAGTATAGAATGATCATTTTAATTGGCCGATCAACTTGACATGACCGCAATAAATCGTCTTTAACATTTTATTTAGAGCTCAAAATGACATTAATCCAACCCCCGCATTAAGCTTGCTCCAATTTCCATAGTGTGAAAACATTTGACGCTGAAAGAGATACACAAAGCATCAAAGTAATGCAATCTATCCCAAATTGTGTGATGTCATACATTATGCTTCATTTATAAGCCTTTACTAAAGGAGCACTGATGACCAATTTAAAATTATAATTTTAACAGGTCGATCAACTTGACATGTCCGCACTAAATCGTCCATAACTTTTGATTTAGAGGTCAGAATGACACGAATACAGCGCCCATGTTAAGCTAACTCAATTTTCTATATTGTGAAAAATGATAAGACCGCAATAGCTACAACAAAGCCTCCAAGAACTCCAATCTATCTCAAACTGCGTAATGTCATGCATTATGTTTTATTTATAAGCCTTTACTACAGGAGCACCAATGATCAATTAGAATGTTCATTTTAACTAGCTGATCAACTTGACATGTCCGCACTAAATCATCCGTAACTTATATTTTGAGTTCAAAATGGCACGAATCTAACACCCACGTTAAGCTAGCTCAGTTTTCTATATTATGACAAGATTTGAGATCGAAATAGCTATAAAAAAGCCTCTATGCAATCCAATCTATCCCAAACTTGGTGATGTGATGCATTATGCTTCATTTATAAGGCTTTACTCAATGAGCACCAATGATCAGTTTAGAATAATCATTTGAACTAGCTCATCAACTTGACATGTCCGCACTAAATCGTCTTTTACTTTTGATTTAGAGCTCAAAATGACATGAATCAAATGCCCACGTTAAGCTAGCTAAATTTCCATATTGTGAACGTATTTTTAGACTAAAAGAGATAGACAAAGCATCAAACTAATGCAATCTATCCCAAACTGCGTGATGCTATGTATTATGCTTCATTTATAAACCTTTACTCAAGGAGCACCAATGGGCAGTTTAGAATGATCATTTTAACTTGTCGATCGACTTGACATATTCGCATTAAATCATCCATAACGTTTTATTTAGAGGTCGGAATGGCACGAATCTAAGCCCCACCTTAAGCTAACTCAATTTTCTATATTGCGCCAAAATTTAAGACCAAAGTAGCTATGACAAAGCCTCCAAGAAATTCAATCTATCACAAATTGCGAGATACCATGCATTACACTTAATTTATAACCCTTTACTCAAGGAGAACCAATGATCATTGGAACTAGCTGATCAACTTAACATGTCCGCACTAAATTGTCCCTAACTTTTGATTTAGATTTCAAAATGGTACGAATCCAACACCTGCGTTAAGCTATCTCAATTTTCTATATTGTGAAAAAATTTTAATATTAAAATAGCTATGACAAAGCCTCCAAGTATTCAATCTATCCCAAACTGCGTGATGCCATGCATTATACTTAATTTATAAACATTTACTCAAAGAGCACCAATGATCAATTTATAATGATTATTTTGACTACCTGATCAACTTGACATATCTGCACTATATCATCTTTAACTTTTTATTTAGAGTTCAAGATGACATGAATCCAATGCCCACGTTAAGCTAGCTCGAATTTCCGTGTATTGAAAACATATGACACTGAAAGAGCTAGACAAAGCATTAAAGTAATGCACTCTATCCCAAACTGCGCGATGTCATGCTTTAGGCTTCATTTGTAAGCGTTTACTCAAAGAGCACCAATGACCAATTTAGAATGATCATTTTAAATGGGCGATCAACTTGACATGCCCGCACTAAATCATCCATAACTTTTGATTTATAGGTCAGAATGAAACAAATCAAATGCCCAGGTCAAGCTATCTACATTTCTATATTTGGACAAAATTTAAGACCAAAATAGCTACGACAAAGCCTCCAAGTAATCCAATCTATCCAAACGTATGTGATGCCATGCATTATGCTTCATTTATAAGCCTTTACTCAATGAGCACCAATGATACGTTTAGAATGATCATTTTAACTAGCTGATCAACTTGAATTGTCCTAATTAAATCGTTTTTAAATTTTTATTTAGAGCTCTAGACGACCTGAATCCAACGCCCATGTTAAGCTAGCTCCGCGAAAACATTTGAGACTGAAAGATCTAGACAATGCATCAAAGTAATGCAATCTATCCAAAAGGGTGTGATGTCATGCATTATGCTTATTTTATAAGCCTTTACTCAAGAATAACCAATGATCATTTTACCTGGCCGATCAACTTCACATATCCGCACTAAATCGTCCGTAACTTTTAATTTAGAGTTCAGAATGATACGAATTCAACGCCCACGTTAATCTAACTCAGTTTTCTATATTTTGACAAATTTTAAGACCAAAATAGCTACAAAAGCCTCCAAGTAATCCAATCTATCCCAATGTATGTGTTGCCATGCATTATGCTTTATTTATAAGCCTTTATGCAAGGAGCACCAATGATCAGTTTAGTATGATCGTATTAACTAGATAATCAACTTGACATGTCCGTACTAATTTGTCTTTAACTTTTTATTTAGAGCTCAAGATGGCATGAGTCCAATACCCACGTTAAGCTAGCTTAATTTCCCATATTGTGAAAACATTTGAGACTGAAAGAGGTAGACAAAGCATCAAAGTAATGCAATCTATCAAAAACTACGTGATGCCATGCATTATGCTTCATTTATAATCCTTACTCAAGGAGCACCAATGACAAGTTTAGAATGATCATTTTAACTGGCCGATAAACTTGACATGCCTGCACTTAATCGTCCGCTACTTGTGATTTAGAGTTCAAAATGACACGAATCCAACACCCACGTTAAGCTAGCTCAATTTTCTATATTGTTGCAAAATTTAAGATCGAAATAGTTATGATGAAGCCTCCATGTATTCAAATCTATCCCAAACTGCTTGATCTCATGCATTATGCTTAATTTATAAGGCTGTACTCAAGGAGCACCAATGATCAATTTAGACTGATCATTTTTAGTGGCTGATCAACTTGACATGTCCATACTAAATTCTCTTTAAGTTTTTAATTAAAGATCAAGATGACACGAATCCAACGCTCATGTTATGGTAGCTCAATTTTCAATACTATTACAACATTTGAGACTGAAAGAGCTAAAGAAAGTAATGCAATCTATCCCAAATTGTGTGATGCCATGCATTCTGCTTCATTTATAAGCCTTTAGTCAAGGAGCACCAAAGATTAGTTTAGAATGATCATTTTAACTCGCCGATCAACTTGGATTAGAGTTCAGAATGACACGAATCTAATGCGCACGTTAGGCTAGCTCAATTTTCTATATTTTGACAAAATTTATGAACAAAATAACTATTACAAAGCCTCCAAGTATTCTAATCTATCCCAAACTGCTTGATGTCATGCATTATGCTTCATTTATAAGGCTTTGCTCAACGAGAACCAATGATCAGTTTAGAATGATCATTTTTACTAGCTGATCAACTTGACATGTCCACTCTAAATCGTCTTTTAACTTTTGATTTAGAGCTAAAAATGACATGAGTCCAACGCCCACGTTAAACTTGCTCAATTTTCCATATTGATGCAACATTTGAGACTGAAAGACCTCCAAGTAATCTAATCTATCCCAAACTGCGTGATGCCATGCATTATGCTTCATTAATAATTGTTAACTCAAGGAGCACCAATGATCAGTTTAGAATAATAATTTTAACTACCTGATCAGCCTTACATGTCCGCACTAAGTCGTCTTTACCTTTTGATTTAGAGATCAAAATAACATGAATCCAACACCCACATTAAGATGGATCAATTTTCCATATTTTGAGAACATTTGACACTGAAAGAGCTACTACAAAACCTCCAAGTAATACAATGTATCCCAATCTGCGTGATGCCATAAATAATGCTTCATTTATAAGCCTTCACTCAAGAAAAACGAATGATTAGTTTAGAGTGATCATTTAAAATGGTCGATCAACTTTCCATGTCCGCACTAAATGGTCCGTAGCTTTGGATTTGGAGTTTAGAATGACACGAATCTAACGCACACGTTAAGCTTGTTCAATTTTCCATATTGTGACAACATTTGAGACAGAAAGATCTATGAAAAAACTTTTAAGTAATCCAATGTATCCCAAACTATGTGAAGCCATGCATTATGCTTCATTTATAAGTCTTTACTCAAGGAGCACCAATGATCAGTTTAGAATTATCATATTAATAGGCCGATCAACTTAACTTGTCCGCACTAAATCTTCAGTAACTTTTGATTTAGAGTTCAGAATGACAGGAATCCAACGCCCACGTTAAGCTAGCTCAATATTCTATATTGTGACAAAATTTTACACCGAAATAGCAAAGTAAAAGCATCCAATCCAATCTATCCCAAACTTTGTGATGTCATGCAGTATGCTTCTTTATAAGCCTTTACTCAAGGATCACCAATGATCAGTTTAGAATGATCATTTCAACTAGCTGATTGACCTGACATGTCGGCACTAAATCGTATTTAAGTTTTGATTTAGAGCTCAAATAACATGAGTCCAACGCCCACATTAAGCTTGCTTAATATTCTATATTGTGAAAACATTTGAGACTGAAAGAGCTACTACAAGGCCTCGAAGTAATCCAATGTATCCCAAACTGCGTGGTGTCATGCATGATGCTTCATTTATAAGCCTTTACTCAAGGAGCACCAATGATTACTTTAGAATGATCACTTTATCTGGCCAATCAACTTGACATTTCCACACTAAATCGTTCAGAATGACACGAATCTAATGCCCACATTAACTAGCTCAATTTTCTATATTGTGACAACATTTGATACTGAAAGAGCTACGACAAAGCCTCCAAGTAATCCAATGTATTCTAAACTGCATGAAGCCATGCATTATGCTTCATTTATAAGCCGTTACTAGAGGAGCACCAATGATCAGTTTAGAATTATAATTTTAACTGGTCGAGCAACTTGGCAAATCTGCACTTAATCGTCCGTAACTTTTGATTTAGAGTTTAGAATGACACGAATCCAACGCCCACGTTAAGCTTGCTCAACATTCTAAATTATGAAAAAATTTAACACCAAAATAGCAACGAAATAGCTTCCAAATAATCCAATGTATCGCAAACTGCGTGATGGCATGCATTATGCTTCATTTATAAGCCGTTACTCAAGGAGCACCAGTGATGAGTTTAGAATTATCATTTTAACTTGCCGATCAACTCTGCATGTCCGCACTAAATCATGCCTAACTTTTGATTTAGAGTTAAGCTAGCTCAATATTCTAAATTATGACAAAATTTAACTCCAAAATGGCAACGAAAAAGCTTCCAAGAAATACAATCTATCCCAAACTACGTGATGCCCTGCATTATGATTCTTTATAAGCCTTTACTCAAGGAGCACCAATGATCAGCTTAGAATGCTCATTTTAACTAGCTGATCAACCTTACATGTCCGTACTAAATCGTCTTTGTCTTTTTATGTAGAGCTCAAAATAAAATGAATCCAACGCCCACATTAAGCTAGATAAATTTTCCATATGTTGAGAACATTTGACACTAAAAGAGCTACTACAAAGCCTCCAAGTAATACAACGTCTCCCAAACTGTGTGATGCCATTCATTATGCTTCATTTATCACCTTTACTCAAGGAACACAAATGATTAGTATAGAATGATCATTTTAATTGGTCGAACAACTTGACATGTCCGAACAAATTCCGCCATAACTTTTGATTTGGAGTTCAGAATGACACAAATCTAATGCCCACATTAAGCTTGTTCAATTTTCCATATTCTGACAACATTTGAGACTGAAAAAGCTATGAAAAAGCTTCTCTAAGTAATCCAGTGTATCAAAACTTTGTGATGTCATGCATTATGCTTCATTTATAAGCCTTTACTCAAGGAGCACCAATGCTCAGTTAAGAATTCTCATTCTAACTGGCTGATCAACATGACATGTCTACACTAAATAGTCTATAACTTTTGTTTATAGTTCAGAATGACACGAATCAAACACCCAGGTTAAGCTAACTCAATTTTCTATATTGTGACAACATTTGACACTGAAGGAGCACCAATGATCAGTTTAGAATTATCATTTTAACTGGCCGATCAACTTGACTTATCTGCATGCAATCGTCCATAATTTTTTTATTTAGAGTTGAGAATGACACGGAAATCCAACTTCCACGTTAAACTTTCTCAATATTCTATATTGTGAGAAAATTTAGCACTGAAATCGCAACGAAAAAAGCCTCCAAGTAATCCAATCTATCCCAAACTGCGTGATACCATGCATTATGCTTCTTTATAAGCCTTTACCCAAGAAGCACCAATGATCAGTTTAAAATGATCATTTTAACTAGCCTAAAAACAATACACATCCGCACTAAATCGTCTTTAACTTTTGATATTCAGCTCAAAATAACATGAGTCCAACAACCACCTTAAGCTAGCTCAATTTTCCATATTGGGACAACATTTGAGACTCAAAGAGATATGAAAAAACCTCCAAGTAATCCAATGTATCTGCATGAAGCCGTGCATTATGCTTCATTTATTAAACTTTACTCAAGGAGCACCAATGATCAGTTTAGAATGATCATTTTAACTGGTCGATCAACTTGACATGTCCGCACTAAATGGTCCGTAACTTTTGATTTGGAGTTCAGAATTACACGAATCCAACGCCCACGTTAAGCTAGCTCAATTTTCTATATTGTAATGACATTTGAGACTGAAATAACTACGACAAAGCCTTCAAGTAATACAATGCATCCCAAACTGCTTGATGCCACACATTATGCTTCATTTATAAACCTTTACTTAAGGAGCACCAATGATCAGTTTGGTATGATCATTTTAACTGGTCGATCAACTTGGCTATTCTTCACTAAATCGTTTGTAACTTTTGATTTAGAGTTCAGAATTATACGAATCCAATGCCCACGTTAAACTAGCTATATTTCCAATATTGTAACAACATTTAACACTGAAAGACCTATGACAATGCCTCCAAGAAATCTAATGTATCTGCAACGGCGTGATGCCATGCATTATGCTTCATTAATATGCCTTTACTTAAGGAGTACCAATGATCAGTTTGGAATTATCATTTTAACTAGCCGATCAATTTGATATAATCGTCCGTAACTTTTGATTTAGAGTTCAGAATTATACGAATCCAACACACACGTTACGCTAGCTCAATTTTCTATATTTTGAAAAAAACATAAAACCAAAATAGCAACGACAAAACATCCAAGCAATCCAATCTATCCCAAATTGCGTGATGCAATGCATTATGCTTAATTTATAAGCTTTTACTCAAGGAGCACCAATGATCAATTCAGATTGATCATTTTAACTAGCTTACAAACTTCGCATGTCAGCACTAATTCGTGTTTTAATTTTTATTTTGAGCTCAAGATAACATGAATCCAATGGCCACGTTAAGCTAGCTCAATTTTCCATAATGTTTTAACATTTTAGACTGAATTAGCTACGACAAAGCATCAAAGTAATGCAATCTATCCCTAACGCCATGATGCCATGCATTATCTTCACTTATAAGCCTTTATTCAAGGAGCACTAATGATCAGTTTAGAATGATCATTTTAACTAGAAGATCAACTTGAGATGTCCACACGAAATAGTCCATAACTTTTGATTTAGAGGGCAGAATGAGACGAATCCAACGCCCACATTAAACAAACTCAATTTTCTATATTTTGAAAAAAAAAAACAAAAATAGCTACAACAAAGCATCCAAGCAATCAAATCTATCCAAAACTGCGTGATGCCATGCGTTATACTTCATTTATAAGCCTTTACTCAAGAGCACCAATAACCAGTTTAGATTTATCATTTTAACTAGCTGATCAAATTGACATGTCCGCAGTAAATAGTTTGTACCTCTTGGTTTAGAGTTCAAAACTACACGAATCAAACACCCAGGTTAAGCTAGGTAAATTTTCTATATTATGATAAAATTTAGATCGAAATGGCTATGAAAAAGAATCCAAGTAATCCAATCGATCCCAAGCTGCGTGATGCCATGCATTATGCTTAATAAATATATAATCCTTTACTCAAGCAGCACCAATGATTAGTTTATAATGAGTATTTTAATTAGCTGATCAGCTTGACATGTCCGCACTAAATACTCTTTTACTTTTTATTTAGAGCTCAAGATTACATGAATCCAATATCCACGTTAATCTAGCCCAATTTACCATATCGTGACGACATTTGAGATTCAAAGAGCTAGATAAAGCATTAAAGTAATGCAATCTATCCGAAACTGCGCGATGCCATGTATTATGCTTCAATAATAAGCTTTTACTCAATGAGCACCAATGACCAGTTTAAAATGATCATTTTAACTGTGTGATAAACCATAACTTCTGATTTAGAGGTTAGAATGACACGAATCCAACACACACGTTAAGCTAACTCAATTTTCTATATTGTGAAAAAAATTTAAAACTAAAATAGCGAAGAAAAAGCATCCAAGCAATCAAATCTATCCCAAACTGCGTGATGCCATGCGTTATGCTTCATTTATAAGCCTTTACTCAACGAGCACCAATGATCATTTTAACTAGCTGATCGACTTGACATATCCGCACTAAATCTTCCCTAACTTTTGATTTAGACTTCAAAATGACACTAATACCACACCGGGTTAAGCTACCTGATTTTTTATATTATGACAAAATTTAAGATTGAAACAGCTATGAGAAAGCCCCCAAGTAAGCCAATCTATCCAAAGTTGCGTGATGCCATACATTATGCTTAATTTATATGCCTTACTCAAGAAGCACCAATGATCAGTTTAGAATCATTATTTTACCTAGCTAATCATCTTGACATTTCCGCACTAAATCATCTTTTGTTTTTGTTTAGAGCTCATGGTTACATGAATCCAATGCCCACGTTAAGCTGCCTCAATTTACCATATTGTGACAACATTTGAGATTGAAATATCTAGACAAAGCCTCCACGTAATCCAATCTATCCCAAACTGCGTGATGCCGTGCATTATGATTCAATTATAAGCCTTTACTCAAAGAGCATCAATGATCAGTTTAGAATGATTATTTTAACTAGCTGATCATCTTGACATTTCCGCACTAAATCATCTTTTATTTTTTATTTAGAGCTCATGGTTACATGAATCCAACATCCACGTTAAGCTAGCTCAATTTACCATATTGTGACAACATTTGAGATTGAAATATCTAGATAAAGCATCAAAGTAATGCAATCTCTCCCAAACTGCATGATGTCATGCATTATGATTCATTTATAAGCCATTACTCAAGAAGCACCAAATGATCAGTTTTGAATGATGACTTTAACTGGCTGATCAACTTGATATGGCCGCACTAAATAATCTTTAACTTTTAATTTAGAGCTCAAGATGACATCAATCCAACGCCCACGTTAAGCTAGCTCAATTTTCCATATTGTGAGAGCATTTGAGATTGAAAGAGCTAGACAAAGCCTGAAAGTAATGCCATCTATCCCAAACTGCGGGATGTCATGCAGTATGCTTCATTTATAAGCCTTTACTTAAGGAGTACCAATGATCAGTTCTGAATGATCATTTTAACTTGCCGATCAACTTGACATATCCTCACTAAATTGTTCATACTTTTTGATTTAGAGTTCAAAATGACACAAATCCAACACCCATGTTAAGCTATCTGAATTTTCTATATTGAGACAAAATTTAAGATCGAAATGGCTATGAAAAAGCCTCCAAGTAATCCAATCGATCCCAAGCTGCGTGATGCCATGCATTATGCTTAATAAATATATAAGCCTTTACGCAAGCAGCACCAATGATTAGTTTATAATGAGTATTTTAACTAGCTGATCAACTTGACATGTCCGCACTAATACTCTTTTTCTTTTTATTTAGAGCTCAAGATTACATGAATCCAATACCCACGTTAATCTAGCCCAATTTACCATATCGTGACGACATTTGAGATTCAAAGAGCTAGATAAAGCATTAAAGTAATGCAATCTATCCGAAACTGCGCGATGCCATGTATAATGCTTCAGTAATAAGCTTTTACTCAATGAGCACCAATGACCAATTTAAAATGATCATTTTAACTGTGTAATAAACCATAACTTCTGATTTAGAGGTTAGAATGACACGAATCCAACACACACGTTAAGCTAACTCAATTTCCTATATTGTGAAAAAACTTTAAAACTGAAATAGCGAAGAAAAAGCATCCAAGCTATGAAATCTATCCCAAACTGCGTGATGCCATGCGTTATGCTTCATTTATAAGCCTTTACTCAACGAGCACCAATGATCATTTTAACTAGCTGATCGACTTGACATGTGCGCACAAAATCTTCCCTAACTTTTGATTTAGAATTCAAAATGACACTAATCCAACACCGGGTTAAGCTAGCTGAATTTTTTATATTATGACAAAATTTAAGATTGAAACAGCAATGAGAAATCCTCCAAGTAAGCCAATCTATCCAAAGTTGCGTGATGCCATGCATTATGCCTAATTTATATGCCTTACTCAAGGAGCACCAATGATCAGTTTAGAATCATTATTTTAACTAGCTGATCATCTTGACATTTCCGCACTAAATCATCTTTTATTTTTATTTAGAGCTCATGGTTACATGAATCCAATGCCCACGTTAAGCTACCTCAATTTACCATATTGTGACAACATTTGAGATTGAAATATCTAGACAAAGCCTCCACGTAATCCAATCTATTCCAAACTGCGTGATGCCATGCATTATGATTCATTTATAAGCCTTTACTTAAAGAGCATCAATGATCAGTTTAGAATGATTATTTTAACTAGCTGATCATCTTGACATTTCCGCACTAAATCATCTTTTATTTTTTATTTAGAGCTCATGGTTACATGAATCCAACGCCCACGTTAAGCTACCTCAATTTACCATATTGTGACAACATTTGAGATTGAAATATCTAGATAAAGCATCAAAGTAATGCAATCTCTCCCAAACTGCATGATGCCATGCATTATGATTCATTCATAAGCCATTACTCAAGAAGCACCAAATGATCAGTTTTGAATGATGACTTTAACTGGCTGATCAACTTGATATGGCCGCACTAAATCATCTTTAACTTTTAATTTAGAGCTCAAGATGACATAAATCCAACGCCCACGTTAAGCTAGCTCAATTTTCCATCTTGTGAGAGCATTTGAGATTGAAAGAGCTAGACAAAGCCTGAAAGTAATGCCATCTATCCAAAACTGCAGGATGTCATGCATTATGCTTCATTTATAAGCCTTTACTTAAGCAGTACCAATGATCAGTTCTGAATGATCATTTTAACTGGACGATCAACTTGACATGTCCTCACTAAATTGTTAATAGTTTTTGATTTAGAGTTCAAAATGACACAAATCCAACACCCATGTTAAGCTATCTGAATTTTCTATATTGTGACAAAATTTAAGATCGAAATAGCTATGAAAAAGCATCCAAGTAATCCAATCTATTCCAAGCTGCGTGATGCCATGCATTATGCTTAATAAATATATAAGCCTTTACTCAAGGAGCACCAATGATTAGTTTATAATGAGTATTTTAACTAGCTGATCAACTTGACATGTCGGCACTAAATACTCTTTTACTTTTTGCTTAGAGCTCAAGATTACATGAATCCTATACCCACGTTAATCTAGCCCAGTTTACCATATCGTGACGACATTTGAGATTCCAAGAGCTAGATAAAGCATTAAAGTAATGCAATCTATCCGAAACTGCGCGATGCCATGTATTATGCTTCAGTAATAAGCTTTTACTCAATAAGCACCAATGACCAGTTTAAAATGATTATTTTAACTGTGTGATAAACCATAACTTCTTATTCAGAGGTTAGAATGACACGAATACAACACACAAGTTAAGCTAACTCAATTTTGTATATTGTGAAAAAATTTAAAACTGAAATAGCGAAGAAAAAGCATCCAAGCAATGAAATCTATCCCAAACTGCGTGATGCCATGCGTTATGCTTCATTTATAAGCCTTTACTCAATGAGCACCAATGATCATTTTAACTAGCTGATCGACTTGACATGTCCGCACTAAATCTTCCCTAACTTTTGATTTAGAATTCAAAATGACACTATTCCTACACCGGGTTAAGCTAGCTGAATTTTTTATATTATGACAAAATTTAAGATTGAAACAGCTATGAGAAAGCCTCCAAGTAAGCCAATCTATCCAAAGTTGCGTGATGACATGCATTATGCTTAATTTATATGCCTTACTCAAGGAGCACCAATGATCAGTTTAGAATCATTATTTTAACTAGCTGATCATCTTGACATTTCCGCACTAAATCATCTTTTATTTTTATTTAGAGCTCATGGTTACATGAATCCAATGCCCACGTTAAGCTACCTCAGTTTACCATATTGTGACAACATTTGAGATTGAAATATCTAGACAAAGCCTCCACGTAATCCAATCTATCCCAAACTGCGTGATGCCATGCATTATGATTCATTTATATACCTTTACTCAAAGAGCATCAATGATCAGTTTAGAATGATTATTTTAACTAGCTGATCATCTTGACATTTCCGCACTAAATCATCTTTTATTTTTTATTTAGAGCTCATGGTTACATGAATCCAACGCCCATGTTAAGCTAGCTCAATTTACAATATTGTGACAACATTTGAGATTGAAATATCTAGATAAAGCATCAAAGTAATTCAATCTCTCCCAAACTGCATGATGCCATGCATTATGATTCATTTATAAGCCATTACTCAAGAAGCACCAAATGATCAGTTTTGAATGATGCCTTTAACTGGCTGATCAACTTGATATGGCCGCACTAAATCATCTTTAACTTTTAATTTAGAGCTCAAGTTGACATAAATCCAACGCCCACGTTAAGCTAGCTCAATTGTCCATATTGTGAGAGCATTTGAGATTGAAAAGCTAGACAAAGCCTGAAAGTAATGCCATCTATCCCAAGCTGCGGGATGTCATGCATTATGCTTCATTTATAAGCCTTTACTTAAGGAGTACCAATGATCAGTTCTGAATGAGCATTTTAACTGGCTGATCAACTTAACATGTCCGCACTAAATTGTCCCTAACTTTTGATTTAGATTTCAAAATGGTACGAATCCAACACCCGCGTTAAGCTATTTCAATTTTCTATATTGTGAAAAAAAATTTAGTATTAAAATAGCTATGACAAAGCCTCCAAGTATTCAATCTATCCCAAACTGCGTGATGCCATGCATTATACTTAATTTATAAACATTTACTCAAAGAGCACCAATGATCAATTTATAATAATTATTTTGACTACCTGATCAACTTGACATATCTGCACTATATCATCTTTAACTTTCTATTTAGAGTTCAAGATGACATGATTCCAATGCCCACGTTAAGCTAGCTTGAATTTCCATGTATTGAAAACATATGACACTGAAAGAGCTAGACAAAGCATTAAAGTAATGCATTCTATCCCAAACTGCGTGATGTCGTGCTTTAGGCTTCATTTGTAAGCGTTTACTCAAAGAGCACCAATGACCAATTTAGAATGATCATTTTAAATGGGCGATCAACTTGACATGCCCACACTAAATCGTCCATAACTTTTGATTTATAGGTCAGAATGACACAAATCAAACGCCCAGGTCAAGCTATCTACATTTCTATATTTGGACAAAATTTAAGACCGAAATAGCTACGAAAAAGCCTCCAAGTAATCCAATCTATCCAAAAGTATGTAATGCCATGCATTATGCTTCATTTATAAGCCTTTACTCAATGAGCACCAATGATCAGTTTAGAATGATCATTTTAACTAGCTGATCAACTTGAATTGTCCTTATTAAATCGTTTTTCTAATTTTTATTTAGAGCTCTAGACCACCTGACTCCAACACCCATGTTAAGCTAGCTCCGCGAAAACATTTGAGACTGAAAGATCTAGACAATGCATCAAAGTAATGCAATCTATCCAATAGGGTGTGATGTCATGCATTATGCTTATTTTATAAGCCTTTACTCAAGGATCACCAATGACCAGTTTAAAATGATCATTTTACATGGCCGATAAACTTCACATGTCCGCACTAAATCGTCCCTAACTTTTAATTTAGAATTCAGAATGATACGAATTCAACGCCCACGTTAATCTGACTCAGTTTTCTATATTTTGACAAAATTTAAGACCAAAATAGCTACAAAAGCCTCCAAGTAATCCAATCTATCCCAAAGTATGTGTTGCCATGCATTATGCTTTATTTATAAGCCTTTACGCAAGGAGCACCAATGATCAGTTTATAATGATCGTATTAACTAGATAATCAACTTGACATGTCCGTACTAATTTGTCTATAACTTTTTATTTAGAGCTCAAGATGGCATGAGTCCAATACCCACGTTAAGCTAGCTTAATTTCCCATATTGTGAAAACATTTGACACTCAAAGAGGTAGACAAAGCATCAAAGTAATGCAATCTATCAAAACCTACGTGATGCCATGCATTATGCTTCATTTATAATCCTTTACTCAAGGAGCACCAATGACAAGTTTAGAATGATCATTTTAACTGGCCGATCAACTTGACATGCCTGCACTAAATCGTCCGCTACTTGTGATTTAGAGTTCAAAATGACACGAATCCAACACCCACGTTAAGCTAGCTCAATTTTCTATATTGTTGCAAAATTTAAGATTGAAATAGTTATGATGATGCCTCCATGTATTCAAATCTATCCCAAACTGCTTGATCTCATGCATTATGCTTAATTTATAAGGCTATACTCAAGGAGCACCAATGATCAATTTAGACTGATCATTTTTAGTGGCTGATCAACTTGACATGTTCATACTAAATTCTCCTTAAGTTTTTAATTAAAGCTCAAGATGACACGAATCCAACGCTCATGTTATGGTAGCTCAATTTTCAGTACTATTACAACATTTGAGACTGAAAGAGCTAGAAAAGGTAATTCAATCTATCCCAAATTGTGTGATGCCATGCATTCTGCTTCATTTATAAGCCTTTAGTCAAGGAGCACCAAAGATTAGTTTAGAATGATCATTTTAACTCGCCGATCAACTTGGATTAGAGTTCAGAATGACACGAATCTAATGCGCATGTTAGGCTAGCTCAATTTTCTATATTTTGACAAAATATATGAACAAAAAATAACTATTACAAAGCCTCCAAGTATTCTAATCTATCCCAAACTGCTTGATGTCATGCATTATGCTTCATTTATAAGGCTTTGCTCAACGAGAACCAATGATCAGTTTAGAATGATCATTTTTACTAGCTGATCAACTTGACATGTCCACTCTAAATCGTCTTTTAACTTTTGATTTAGAGCTAAAAATGACATGAGTCCAACGCCCACGTTAAACTTGCTCAATTTTCCATATTGATGCAACATTTGAGACTGAAAGACCTCCAAGTAATCTAATCTATCCCAAACTGCGTGATGCCATGCATTATGCTTCATTAATAAGTGTTAACTCAAGGAGCACCAATGATCAGTTTAGAATAATAATTTTAACTACCTGATCAGCCTTACATGTCCGCACTAAGTCGTCTTTACCTTTTGATTTAGAGATCAAAATAACATGAATCCAACGCCCACATTAAGATGGATCAGTTTTCCATATTGTGAGAACATTTGACACTGAAAGAGCTACTACAAATCCTCCAAGTAATACAATGTATCCCAAACTGCGTGATGCCATAAATAATGCTTCATTTATAAGCCTTCACTCAAGAAAAACGAATGATTAGTTTAGAGTGATCATTTAAAATGGTCGATCAACTTGCCATGTCCGCACTAAATGGTCCGTAGCTTTGGATTTGGAGTTTAGAATGACACGAATCTAATGCACACGTTAAGCTTGTTCAATTTTCCATATTGTGACAACATTTGAGACAGAAAGATCTATGAAAAAACTTTTAAGTAGTCCAATGTATCCCAAACTATGTGAAGCAATGCATTATGCTTCATTTATAAGTCTTTACTCAAGGAGCACCAATGATCAGTTTAGAATTATCATATTAATAGGCCGATCAACTTAACTTGTCCGCACTAAATCTTCAGTAACTTTTGATTTAGAGTTCAGAAAGACAGGAATCCAACGCCCACGTTAAGCTAGCTCAATATTCTATATTGTGACAAAATTTTACACCGAAATAGCAAAGTAAAAGCATCCAAGTAATCCAATCTATCCCAAACTTTGTGATGTCATGCAGTATGCTTCTTTATAAGCCTTTACTCAAGGATCACCAATGATCAGTTTAGAATGATCATTTCAACTAGCTGATTGACCTGACATGTCGGCACTAAATCGTATTTAAGTTTTGATTTAGAGCTCAAATAACATCAGTCCAACGCCCACATTAAGCTTGCTTAATATTCTATATTGTGAAAACATTTGAGACTGAAAGAGCTACTACAAGGCCTTGAAGTAATCCAATGTATCCCAAACTGCGTGGTGTCATGCATGATGCTTCATTTATAAGCCTTTACTCAAGGAGCACCAATGATTACTTTGGAATGATCACTTTATCTGGCCAATCAACTTGACATTTCCACACTAAATCGTTCAGAATGACACGAATCTAACGCCCATGTTAAACTAGCTCAATTTTCTATATTGTGACAACATTTGATACTGAAAGAGCTACGACAAAGCCTCCAAGTAATCCAATGTATTCTAAACTGCGTGAAGCCATGCATTATGCTTCATTTATAAGCCGTTACTAGAGGAGCACCAATGATCAGTTTAGAATTATAATTTTAACTGGCCGAGCAACTTGGCATATCTGCACTTAATCGTCCGTAACTTTTGATTTAGAGTTTAGAATGACACGAATCCAACGCCCACGTTAAGCTTGCTCAATATTCTAAATTATGAAAAAATTTAACACCAAAATAGCAACGAAATAGCCTCCAAAGAATCCAACGTATCGCAAACTGCGTGATGGCATGCATTATGCTTCATTTATAAGCCGTTACTCAAGGAGCACCAATGATGAGTTTAGAATTATCATTTTAACTTGCCGATCAACTCTGCATGTCCGCACTAAATCATGCCTAACTTTTGATTTAGAGTTAAGCTAGCTCAATATTCTAAATTATGACAAAATTTAACTCCAAAATGGCAACGAAAAAGCTTCCAAGTAATACAATCTATCCCAAACTACGTGATGCCTGCATTATGATTCTTTATAAGCCTTTACTCAAGGAGCACCAATGATCAGCTTAGAATGCTCATTTTAACTAGCTGATCAACCTTACATGTCCGTCCTAAATCGTCTTTGTCTTTTTATGTAGAGCTCAAAATAAAATGAATCCAACGCCCACATTAAGCTAGATAAATTTTCCATATGTTGAGAACATTTGACACTGAAAGAGCTACTACAAAGCCTCCAAGTAATACAACGTCTCCCAAACTGTGTGATGCCATTCATTATGCTTCATTTATCACCTTTACTCAAGGAACACAAATGATTAGTATAGAATGATCATTTTAATTGGTCGAACCACTTGACATGTCCAAACAAAATCCGCCATAACTTTTGATTTGGAGTTCAGAATGACACAAATCTAATGCCCACATTAAGCTTGTTCAATTTTCCATATTCTGACAACATTTGAGACTGAAAAAGCTATGAAAAAGCTTCTCTAAGTAATCCAGTGTATCGAAACTTTGTGATGTCATGCATTATGCTTCATTTATAAGCCTTTACTCAAGGAGCACCAATGCTCAGTTAAGAATTCTCATTCTAACTGGCTGATCAACATGACATGTCTACAGTAAATAGTCTATAACTTTTGTTTATAGTTCAGAATGACATGAATCAAACACCCAGGTTAAGCTAACTCAAGTTTCTATATTGTGACAACATTTGACACTGAAGGAGCACCAATGATCAGTTTAGAATTATCATTTTAACTGGCCGATCAACTTGACTTATCTGCATGCAATTGTCCATAATTTTTTATTTAGAGTTGAGAATGACACGGAAATCCAACGTCCATGTTAAAATTTCTCAATATTCTATATTGTGAGAAAATTTAGCACTGAAATCGCAACGAAAAAAGCCTCCAAGTAATCCAATCTATCCCAAACTGTGTGATGCCATGCATTATGCTTCTTTATAAGCCTTTACCCAAGAAGCACCAATGATCAGTTTAAAATGATCATTTTAACTAGCCTAAAAACACTACACATCCGCACTAAATCGTCTTTAACTTTTGATATTCAGCTCAAAATAACATGAGTCCAACAACCACCTTAAGCTAGCTCAATTTTCCATATTGTGACAACATTTGAGACTCAAAGAGATATGAAAAAACCTCCAAGTAATCCAATGTATCTGCATGAAGCCGTGCATCATGCTTCATTTATTAAACTTTACTCAAGGAGCACCAATGATCAGTTTAGAATGATCATTTTAACTGGCCGATCAACTTGACATGTCCGCACTAAATGGTCCGTAACTTTTCATTTGGAGTTCAGAATTACACGAATCCAACGCCCACGTTAAGCTAGCTCAATTTTCTATATTGTAATGACATTTGAGACTGAAATAACTACGACAAAGCCTTCAAGTAATACAATGCATCCCAAACTGCTTGATGCCACACATTATGCTTCATTTATAAACCTTTACTTAAGGAGCACCAATGATCAGTTTGGTATGATCATTTTAACTGGTCGATCAACTTGGCTATTCTTCACTAAATCGTTTGTAACTTTCTATTTAGAGTTCAGAATTATATGAATCCAATGCCCACGTTAAACTAGCTATATTTCCAATATTGTAACAACATTTAACACTGAAAGACCTATGACAATGCCTCCAAGAAATCTAATGTATCCGCAATGGCGTGATGCCATGCATTATGCTTCATTAATAAGCCTTTACTTAAGGAGTACCAATGATCAGTTTGGAATGATCATTTTAACTAGCCGATCAATTTGATATGTCTACACTAAATCGTCCGTAACTTTTGATTTAGAGTTCAGAATTATACGAATCCAACACCCATGTTACGCTAGCTCAATTTTCTATATTTTGATAAAAACATAAAACCAAAATAGCAACGACAAAACATCCAAGCAATCCAATCTATCCCAAATTGCGTGATGCAATGCATTATGCTTAATTTATAAGCTTTTACTCAAGGAGCACCAATGATCAATTCAGATTGATCCTTTTAATTAGCTTACAAACTTCGTATGTCAGCACTAATTCGTGTTTTAATTTTTATTTTGAGCTCAAGATAACATGAATCCAATGGCCACGTTAAGCTAGCTCAATTTTCCATAATGTTTTAACATTTTAGACTGAATTAGCTATGACAAAGCATCAAAGTAATGCAATCTATCCCTAACGCCGTGATGCCATGCATTATCTTCACTTATAAGCCTTTATTCAAGGAGCACCAATGATCAGTTTAGAATGATCATTTTAACTAGAAGATCAACTTGAGATGTCCACACGAAATAGTCCATAACTTTTGATTTAGAGGACAGAATGAGACGAATCCAACGCCCACATTAAACAAACTCAATTTTCTACATTTTGAAAAAAAAAATAAAACAAAAATAGCTACAACAAAGCATCCAAGCAATCCAATCTATCCAAAACTGTGTGATGCTATGCGTTATACTTCGTTTATAAGCCTTTACTCAAGAGCACCAATAACCAGTTTAGATTTATCATTTTAACTAGCTGATCAAATTGACATGTCCACACTAAATAGTTTGTACCTCTTGGTTTAGAGTTCAAAACTACACGAATCCAACACCCAGGTTAAGCTAGTTCAATTTTCTATATTATGACAAAATTTAGATCGAAATAGCTATGAAAAAGCCTCTAAGTAATCCAATCGTTCCCAAGCTGCGTGATGCCATGCATTATGCTTAATAAATATATAAGCCTTTACTCAATGAGCACCAATGATTAGTTTATAATGAGTATTTTAACTACCTGATCAACTTGTCATGTCCGCACTAAATACTTTTTTACTTTTTATTTAGAGCTCAAGATTACATGAATCCAATATCCACGTTAATCTAGCCCAATTTACCATACCGTGACGACATTTGAGATTCAAAGAGCTAGATAAAGCATTAAAGTAATGCAATCTATCCGACACTGCGCGATGCCATGTATTATGCTTCAATAATAAGCTTTTACTCAATGAGCACCAATGACCAGTTTAAAATGATCATTTTAACTGTGTGATAAACCATAACTTCTGATTTAGAGGTTAGAATGACACGAATCCAACACACACGTTAAGCTAACTCAATTTTCTATATTGTGAAAAAAATTTAAAACTAAAATAGCAAAGAAAAAGCATCCAAGCAATCAAATCTATCCCAAACTGCGTGATGCCATGCGTTATGCTTCATTTATAAGCCTTTACTCAACGAGCACAAATGATCATTTTAACTAGCTGATCGACTTGACATTTCCGCACTAAATCATCTTTTATTTTATTTAGAGCTCATGGTTACATGAATCCAATGCCCACGTTAAGCTTCCTCAATTTACCATATTGTGACAACATTTGAGATTGAAATATCTAGACAAAGCCTCCACGTAATCCAATCTTTCCCAAACTGCGTGATGCCATGCATTATGATTCATTTATAACCCTTTACTCAAAGAGCATCAATGATCAGTTTAGAATGATTATTTTAACTAGCTGATCATCTTGACATTTCCGCACTAAATCATCTTTTATTTTTTTATTTAGAGCTCATGGTTACATGAATCCAACGCCCACGTTAAGCTAGCTCAATTTACCATATTGTGACAACATTTGAGATTGAAATATCTAGATAAGACATCAAAATAATGCAATCTCTCCGAACTTGCATGATGCCATGCATTATGATTCATTTATAAGCCATTACTCAAGAAGCACCAAATGATCAGTTTTGAATGATGACTTTAACTCGCTGATCAACTTGATATGGCCGCACTAAATCATCTTGAACTTTAAATTTAGAGCTCAAGATGACATAAATCCAATGCCCACGTTAAGCTAGCTCAATTTTCCATATTGTGAGAGCTTTTGAGATTGAAAGAGCTAGACAAAGCCTGAAAGTAATGCCATCTATCCCAAACTGCGGGATGTCATGCAGTGTGCTTCATTTATAAGCCTTTACTTAAGGAGTACCAATGATCAGTTCTGAATGATCATTTTAACTGGCCGATCAACTTGACATGTCCTCACTAAATTGTTCATACTTTTTGATTTAGAGTTCAAAATAACACAAATCCAACACCCATGTTAAGCTATCTGAATATTCTATATTGTGACAAAATTTAAGATCGAAATAACTATTAAAATGCCTCCAAGTAATCCAATCGATCCCAAGCTGCGTGATGCCATGCATTATGCTTAATAAATATATAAGCCTTTACTCAAGGTGCACCAATGATTAGTTTATAATGAGTATTTTAACTAGCTGATCAACTTGACAGGTCCGCACTAATACTCTTTTTCTATTTATTTAGTGCTCAAGATTATATGAATCCAATACCCACGTTAATCTAGCCCAATTTACCATATCGTGACGACATTTGGTTCAAAGAGCTAGATAAAGCATTAAAGTAATGCAATCTATCCGAAACTGAGCGATGCCATGTATTATGCTTCAGTAATAAACTTTTACTCAATGAGCGCCAATGACCAATTTAAAATGATCATTTTAACTGTGTGATAAACCATAACTTCTGATTTAGAGGTTAGAATGACACGAATCCAACACACACGTTAAGCTAACTCAATTTTCTATATTGTAAAAAAAATTTAAAACTGAAATAGCAAAGAAAAAGCATCCAAGCAATGAAATCTATCCCAAACTGCGTGATGCCATGCGTTATGCTTCATTTATAAGCCTTTACTCAATGAGCACCAATGATCATTTTAACTAGCTGATCGACTTGACATGTACGCACTAAATCTTCCCTAACATTTGATTTAGAATTCAAAACGACACTAATCCTACACCAGATTAAGCTAGCTGAATTTTTTATATTATGACAAAATTTAAGATTGAAACAGCTATGAGAAAGCCTCCAAGTAAGCCAATCTATCCAAAGTTGCGTGATGACATGCATTATGCTTAATTTATATGCCTTACTCAAGGAGCACCAATGATCAGTTTAGAATCATTATTTTAACTAGCTGATCATCTTGACATTTCCGCACTAAAACATCTTTTATTTTTATTAAGAGCTCAAGGTTACATGAATCCAATGCCCACGTTAAGCTACCTCAATTTACCATATTGTGACAACATTTGAGATTGAAATATCTAGACAAAGCCTCCACGCAATCCAATCTATCCCAAACTGCGTGATGCCATGCATTATGATTCATTTATAAGCCTTTACTCAAAGAGCATCAACGATCAGTTTAGAATGATTATTTTAACTAGCTGATCATCTTGACATTTCCGCACTAAATCATATTTTATTTTTTATTTAGAGCTCATGGTTACATGAATCCAACGCCCACGTTAAGCTACCTCAATTTACCTTATTGTGACAACATTTGAGATTGAAATATCTAGATAAAGCATCAAAGTAATGCAATCTCTCCCAAACTGCATGATGCCATGCATTATGATTCATTTATAAGCCATTACTCAAGAAGCACCAAATGATCAGTTTTGAATGATGACTTTAACTGGCTGATCAACTTGATATGGCCGCACTAAATCATCTTTAACTTTTAATTTAAAGCTCAAGATGACATAAATCCAACGCCCACGTTAAGCTAGCTCTGTTTTCTATATTGTGAGAGCATTTGAGATTGAAAGAGCTAGACAAAGCCTGAAAGTATTGCCATCTATCCCAAGCTGCGGGATGTCATGCATTATGCTTCATTTATAAGCCTTTACTTAAGGAGTACCAATGATCAGTTCTGAATGAGCATTTTAACTGGCCGATCAACTTGACATGTCCTCACTAAATTGTTCATACTTTTTGATTTAGAGTTCAAAATGACACAAATCCAACACCCATGTTAAGCTATCTGAATTTTCTATATTGTGACAAAATTTAAGATCGAAATAGCTATGAAAAAGCATCCAAGTAATCCAATCTATCCCAAGCTGCGTGATGCCATGCATTATGCTTAATAAATATATAAGCCTTTACTCAAGGAGCACCAATGATTAGTTTATAATGAGTATTTTAACTAGCTGATCAACTTGACATGTCCGCACTGAATACACTTTTACTTTTTATTTAGAGATCAAGATTACATGAATCCAGTACCCACGTTAATCTAGCCCAATTTACCATATCGTGACGACATTTGAGATTCAAAGAGCTAGATAAAGCATTAAAGTAATGCAATCTATCCGAAACTGCGCGATGCCATGTATTATGCTTCAGTAATAAGCTTTTACTCAATGAGCACCAATGACCAGTTTAAAATGATCATTTTAACTGTGTGATAAACCATCACTTCTGATTTAGAGGTTAGAATGACACGAATCCAACACACACGTTAAGCTTACTCAATTTTCTATATTGTGAAAAAAAATTAAAACTGAAATAGCGAAGAAAAAGCATCCAAGCAATGAAATCTATCCCAAACTGCGTGATGCCATGCGTTATGCTTCATTTATAAGCCTTTACTCAAGGAGCACCAATGGGCAGTTTAGAATGATAATTTTAACTGTGTGATAAACCATAACATCTGATTTAGAGGTTAGAATGACACGAATCCAACACACACGTTAAGCTAACTCAACTTTCTATATTGTAAAAGAAATTTAAAACTGAAATAGCGAAGAAAACGCATCCAAGCAATGAAATCTATCCCAAACTGCGTGATGCCATGCGTTATGCTTCATTTATAAGCCTTTACTCAAGAAGCACCAATGGGCAGTTTAGAATGATCATTTTAACTGTGTGATAAACCATAACTTCTGATTTAGAGGTTAGAATGACACGAATCCAACACACACGTTAAGCTAACTCAATTTTCTGTATTGTGAAAAAAATTTAAAACTGAAATAGCGAAGAAAAAGCATCCAAGCAATGAAATCTATGCCAAACTGCGTGATGCCATGCGTTATGCTTCATTTATAAGCCTTTACTCAAGGAGCACCAATGGGCAGTTTAGAATGATCATTTTAACTGTGTGATAAACCATAACTTCTGATTTAGAGGTTAGAATGACACGAATCCAACACACACGTTAAGCTAACTCAATTTTCTATATTGTAAAAAAAATTTAAAACTGAAATATCGAAGAAAAAGCATCCAAGCAATGAAATCTATCCCAAACTGCGTGATGCCATGCGTTATGCTTCATTTATAAGCCTTTACTCAACGAGCACCAATGATCATTTTAACTAGCTGATCGACTTGACATGTCCGCACTAAATCTTCCCTAACTTTTGGTTTAGAATTCAAAATGACACTAATCCTACACCGGGTTAAGCTAGCTGAATTTTTTATATTATGACAAAATTTAAAATTGAAACAGCTATGAGAAAGCCTCCAAGTAAGCCAATCTATCCAAAGTTGCGTGATGACATGCATTATTCTTAACTTATATGCCTTACTCAAGGAGCACCAATGATCAGTTTAGAATCCTTATTTTAATTAGCTGATCATCTTGACATTTCCACACTAAATCATCTTTTATTTTTATTTAGAGCTCATGGTTACATGAATCCAATGCCCACGTTAAGCTACCTCAATTTACCATATTGTGACAACATTTGAGATTGAAATATCTAGACAAAGCCTCCACGTAATCCAATCTATCCCAAACTGCGTGATGCCATGCATTATGATTCATTTATAAGCCTTTACTCAAAGAGCATCAATGATCAGTTTAGAATGATTATTTTAACTAGCTGATCATCTTGACATTTCCGCACTAAATCATCTTTTATTTTTTATTTAGAGCTCATGGTTACATGAATCCAACGCCCACGTTAAGCTACCTCAATTTACCATATTGTGACAACATTTGAGATTGAAATATCTAGATAAAGCATCAAAGTAATGCAATCTCTCCCAAACTGCATGATGCCATGCATTATGATTCATATATAAGCCATTACTCAAGAAGCACCAAATGATCAGTTTTGAATGATGACTTTAACTGTCTGATCAACTTTATATGGCCGCACTAAATCATCTTTAACTTTTAATTTAGAGCTCAAGATGACATAAATCCAACACCCACGTTAAGCTAGCTCAATTTTCCATATTGTGAGAGCATTTGAGATTGAAAGAGCTAGACAAAGCCTGAAAGTAATGCCATCTATCCCAAACTGCGGGATGTCATGCATTATGCTTCATTTATAAGCCTTTACTTAAGGAGCACCAATGATCAGTTCTGAATGATCATTTTAACTGGCCGATCAACTTGACATGTCCTCACTAAATTGTTCATACTTTTTGATTTAGAGTTCAAAATGACACAAATCCAACACCCATGTTAAGCTATCTGAATTTTCTATATTGTGAAAAAAAATTTAATATCGAAATAGCTATGAAAAAGCCTCCAAGTAATCCAATCTATCCCAAGCTGCGTGATGCCATGCATTATGCTTAATAAATATATAAGCCTTTACTCAAGGAGCACCAATGATTAGTTTATAATGAGTATTTTAACTAGCTGATCAACTTGACATGTCTGCACTAAATACTCTTTTCTTTTTCTTTAGAGCTCAAGATTACATGAATCCGATACCCACGTTAATATAGCCCAATTTACCATATCGTGACGACATTTGAGATTCAAAGAGCTAGATAAAGCATTAAAGTAATGCAACCTATCCGAAACTGCGCGATGCCATGTATTATGCTTCAATAATAAGCTTTTACTCAATGAGCACCAATGACCAGTTTAAAATGATCATTTTAACTGTGTGATAAACCATCACTTCTGATTTAGAGGTTAGAATGACACGAATCCAACACACACGTTAAGCTAACTCAATTTTCTATATTGTGAAAAAAATTTGAAACTGAAATAGCGAAGAAAAAGCATCCAAGCAATGAAATCTATCCCAAACTGCGTGATGCCATGCACTATGCTTCATTTATAAGCCTTTACTCAACGAGCACCAATGATCATTTTAACTAGCTGATCGACTTGACATGTCCGCTCTAAATCTTCCCTAACTTTTGATTTAGACTTCAAAATGACACTAATCCAACACCGGGTTAAGCTAGCTGAATTTTTGATATGATGACAAAATTTAAGATTGAAACAGCTATGAGAAAGCCTCCAAGTTAGCCAATCTATCCAAAGTTGTTTGATGACATGCATTATGCTTAATTTATATGCCTTACTTAAGGAGCACCAATGATCAGTTTAGAATCATTATTTTAACTAGCTGATCATCTTGACATTTCCGCACTAAATCATCTTTCATTTTTACTTAGAGCTCATGGTTACATGAATCCAATGCCCACGTTAAGCTACCTCAATTTACCATATTGTGACAACATTTGAGATTGAAATATCTAGACAAAGCCTCCACGTAATCCAATCTATCCCAAACTGCGTGATGCCATGCATTATGATTCATTTATAAGCCTTTACTCAAAGAGCATCAATGATCAGTTTAGAATGATTATTTTAACTAGCTAATCATCTTGACATTTCCGCACTAAATCATCTTTTATTTTTTATTTAGAGCTCATGGTTACATGAATCCAACTCCCACGTTAAGCTAGCTCAATTTACCATATTGTGACAACATTTGAGATTGAAATATCTAGATAAAGCATCAAAGTAATGCAATCTTTCCCAAAGTGCATGATGCCATGCATTATGATTCATTTATAAGCCATTACTCAAGAAGCACCAAATGATCAGTTTTGAGTGATGACTTTAACTGGCTGATCAACTTGATATGGCCGCACAAAATCATCTTTAACTTTTGATTTAGAGCTCAAGATGACATAAATCCAACGCCCACGTTAAGCTAGCTCAATTTTTCATATTGTGAGAGCATTTGAGATTGAAAGAGCTAGGCAAAGCCTGAAAGTAATGCCATCTATCCCAAACTGCGGGATGTCACGCATTATGCTTCATTTATAAGCCTTTACTTAAGGAGCACCAATGATCAGTTCTGAATGATCATTTTAACTGGCCGATCAACTTGACACGTCCTCACTAAATTGTTCATACCTTTTGTTTTAGAGTTCAAAATGACACAAATCCAACACCCATGTTAATCTATCTGAATTTTCTATATTGTGACAAAATTTAAGATCGAAATAGCTATGAAAAAGCCTCCAAGTAATCCAATCTATCCCAAGCTGCATGATGCCATGCATTATGCTTAATAAATATATAAGCCCTTACTCAAGTAGCACCAATGATTAGTTTATAATGAGTATTTTAACTAGCTGGTCAACATGACATGTCCGCACTAAATACTCTTTTACTTTTTATTTAGAGCTCAAGATTACATGAATCCAATACCCACGTTAATCTAGCCCAATTTACCATATCATGACGACATTTGAGATTCAAAGAGCTAGATAAAGCATTAAAGTAATGCAATCTATCCGAAACTACGTGATGCCATGTATTATGCTTCAATTATAAGCTTTTACTCAATGAGCACCAATGACCACTTTAAAATGATCATTTTAACTGTGTGATAAACCATAACTTCTGATTTAGAGGTTAGAATGACACGAATCCAACACACACGTTAAGCTAACTCAATTTTCTATATTGTGAAAAAAATGTAAAACTGAAATAGCAAAGAAAAAGCATCCAAGCAATCAAATCTATCCCAAACTGCGTGATGCCATGCATTATGCTTCATTTATAAGCCTTTACTCAACAAGCACCAATGATCATTTTAACTAGCTGATCGACTTGACATGTCCGCACTAAATCTTCCCTAACTTTTGATTTAGACTTCAAAATGACACTAATCCAACACCGGGTTAAGCTAGCTTAATTTTTTATATTATGACAAAATTTAAGATTGAAACAGCTATGAGAAAGCCTCCAAGTAAGCCAATCTATCCAAAGTTGCGTGATGCCATGCATTATGCTTAATTTATATGCCTTACTCAAGGAGCACAAATGATCAGTTCGGAATCATTATTTTAACTAGCTGATCATCTTGACATTTCTGCACTAAATCATCTTTTATTTTTATTTAGAGCTCATGGTTACATGAATCCAATGCCCACGTTAAGCTACCTCAATTTACCATATTGTGACAACATTTGAGATTGAAATATCTAGACAAAGCCTCCACTAATCCAATCTATCCCAAACTGCGTGATGCCATGCATTATGATTCATTTATAAGCCTTTACTCAAAGAGCATCAATGATCAGTTTAGAATGATTATTTTAACTAGCTGATCATCTTGACATTTCGACACTAAATCATCTTTTATTTTTTATTTAGAGCTCATGGTTACATGAATCCAACGCCCACGTTAAGCTACCTCAATTTACCATATTGTGACAACATTTGAGATTGAAATATCTAGATAAAGCATCAAAGTAATGCAATCTCTACAAAACTGCATGATGCCATGCATTATGATTCATTTAAAAGCCATTACTCGAGAAGCACCAAATGATCAGTTTTGAATGATGACTTTAACTGGCTGATCAACTTGATATGGCCGCACTAAATCACCTTTAACTTTTAATTTAGAGCTCAAGATGACATAAATCAAACGCCCGCATTAAGCTAGCTCAATTTTCCATATTGTGAGCGCATTTGAGATTGAAAGAGCTAGACAAAGCCTGAAAGTAATGCCATCTATCCCAAACTGCGGGATGTCATGCACTATGCTTCATTTATAAGCCTTTACTTAAGGAGCACCAATGATCAGTTCTGAATGATCATTTTAACTGGCCGATCAACTTGATATGTCCTCACTAAATTGTTCATTCTTTTTGTTTTAGAGTTCAAAATGACACAAATCCAACACCCATGTTAAGCTATCTGAATTTTCTATATTGTGACAAAATTTAAGATCGAAATAGCTATGAAAAAGCCTCCAAGTAATCCAATCTATCCCAAGCTGCGTGATGCCATGCATTATGCTTAATAAATATATAAGCCTTTACTGAAGGAGCACCAATGATTAGTTTATAATGAGTATTTTAACTAGCTGATCAACTTGACATGTCCGCACTAAATACACTTTTACTTTTTATTTAGAGCTCAAGATTACATGATCCAATACCCACGTTAATCACGCCCAATTTACCATATCGTGACGACATTTGAGATTCGAAGAGCTAGATAAAGCATTGAAGTAATGCAATCTATCCGAAACTGCGCGATGCCATGTATTATGCTTCAATAATAAGCTTTTACTCAATGAACACCAATGACCACTTTAAAATGATCATTTTAACTGTGTGATAAACCGTAACTTTTGATTTAGAGGTTAGAATGACACGAATCCAACACACACGTTAAGCTAACTCAATTTTCTGTATTGTGAAAAAATTGTAAAACTGAAATAGCGATGAAAAAGCATCCAAGCAATCAAATCTATCCCAAACTGCGTGATGCCATGCGTTATGCTTCATTTATAAGCCTTTACTCGATGAGCACCAATGATCATTTTAACTAGCTGATCGACTTGACATGTCCGCACTAAATCTTCCCTAACTTTTGATTTAGACTTCGAAATGCACTAATCCAACACCGGGTTAAGCTAGCTGAATTTTTTATATTATGACAAAATTTAAGATTGAAACAGCTATGAGAAAGCCTCCAAGTAAGCCAATCTATCCAAAGTTGCGTGATGCCATGCATTATGCATAATTTATATGCCTTACTCAAGGAGCACCAATGATCAGTTTAGAATCATTATTTTAACTAGCCGATCATCTTGACATTTCCGCACTAAATCATCTTTTATTTTATTTAGAGCTCATGGTTACATGAATCCAATGCCCACGTTAAGCTACCTCAATTTACCATATTGTGACAACATTTGAGATTGAAATATCTAGACAAAGCCTCCACGTAATCCAATCTATCCCAAACTGCGTGATGCCATGCATTATGATTCATTTATAAGCCTTTACTCAAAGAGAATCAATGATCAGTTTAGAATCATTATTTTAACTAGCTGATCTTCTTGACATTTCCGTACTAAATCATCCTTTATTTTTTATTTAGAGCTCATGGTTACATGAATCCAACGCCCACGTTAAGCTAGCTCAATTTACCATATTGAGACAACATTTGAGATTGAAATATCTAGATAAAGCATCAAAGTAATGCAATCTCTCCCAAACTGCATGATGCCATGCATTATGATTCATTTATAAGCCTTTACTCAAAGAGCATCAATGATCAGTTTAGAATGATTATTTTAACTAGCTGATCATCTTGACATTTCCGCACTAAATCATCTTTTATTTTTTATTTAGAGCTCATGGTTACATGAATCCAACGCCCACGTTAAGCTAGCTCAATTTACCATATTGTGACAACATTTGAGATTGAAATATCTAGATTAAGCATCAAAGTAATGCAATCTCTCCAAAACTGCATGATGCCATGAATTATGATTCATTTATAAGCCATTACTCAAGAAGCACCAAATGATGAGTTTTGAATTATGACTTTAACTGGCTGATCAACTTGATATGGCCGCACTAAATCATCTTTAACTTTTAATTTAGAGCTCAAGATGACATAAATCCAATGCCCACGTTAAGCTAGCTCAATTTTCCATATTGTGAGAGCATTTTGAGATTGAAAGAGCTAGACAAAGCCTGAAAGTAATGCCATCTATCCCAAACTGCGGGATGTCATGCATTATGCTTCATTTATAAGCCTTTACTTAAGGAGCACCAATGATCAGTTCTGAATGATCATTTTAACTGGCTGATCAACTTGACATGTCCTCACTAAATTGTTCATACTTTTTGTATTAGAGTTCAAAATGACACAAATCCAACACCCATGTTAAGCTATCTGAATTTTCTATATTGTGACAAAATTTAAGATCGAAATTGCTATGAAAAAGCCTCCAAGTAATCCAATCTATCCCAAGCTGCGTGATGCCATGCATTATGCTTAATAAATATATAAGCCTTTACTGAAGGAGCACCAATGATTAGTTTATAATGAGTATTTTAACTAGCTGATCAACTTGACATGTCCGCACTAAATACTCTTTTACTTTTTATTTAGAGCTCAAGATTACATGAATCCAATACCCACGTTAATCAAGCCCAATTTACCATATCGTGACGACATTCGAGATTCAAATAGCTAGGTAAAGCATTAAAGTAATGCAATCTATTCCAAACTACGCGATGCCATGTATTATGCTTCATTAAAAAGCTTTTACTCAATGAGCACCAATGACCAGTTTAAAATGATCATTTTAACTGTGTGATAAACCATATCTTCTGATTTAGAGGTTAGAATGACACGAATCCAACACACACGTTCAGCTAACTCAATTTTCTATATTGTGAAAAAGATTTAAAACTGAAATAGCGATGAAAAAGCATCCAAGCAATCCAATCTATCCCAAACTGCGTGATGCCATGCGTTATGCTTCATTTATAAGCCTTTACTCAATGAGCACCAATGATCATTTTAACTTGCTGATCGACTTGACATGTCCGCACTAAATCTTCCCTAACTTTGATTTAGACTTCAAAATGACACTAACCCAACACCGGGTTAAGCTAGCTGAATTTTTTATATTATGAAAAAGTTTAAGATTGAAACAGCTATGAGAAAGCCTCCAAGTAAGCCAATCTATCCAAAGTGGCGTGATGCCATGCATTATGTTTAATTTATATGCCTTACTCAAGGAGCACCAATGATCAGTTTAGAATCATTATTTTAACTAGCTGATCATCTTGACATTTCCGCACTAAATCATCTTTTATTTTTATTTAGAGCTCATGGTTACATGAAACCAATGCCCACGTTAAGCTACCTCAGTTTACCATATTGTGACAACATTTGAGATTGAAATATCTAGACAAAGCCTCCACGTAATCCAATTTATCTCAAACTGCGTGATGCCATGCATTATGATTCATTTATAAGCCTTTACTCAAAGAGCACCAATGATCAGTTTAGAATGATTATTTTAACTAGCTGATCATCTTGACATTTCCGCACTAAATCATCATTTATTTTTTATTTAGAGCTCATGGTTACATGAATCCAACGCCCACGTTAAGCTGGCTCAATTTACCATATTGTGACAACATTTGAGATTGAAATATCTAGATAAAGCATCAAAGTAATGCAATCTCTCCCAAGCTGCATGATGCCATGCATTATGATTCATTTATAAGCCATTACTCAAGAAGCACCAAATGATTGGTTTTGAATGATGACTTAACTGGCTGATCAACTTGATATGTCCGCACTAAATCATCTTTGACTTCTAATTTAGAGCTCAAGATGACATAAATCCAACGCCCATGTTAAGCTAGTTCAATTTTCCATATTGTGAGAGCATTTGTGATTGAAAGAGCTACACAAAGCCTTAAAGTAATGCCATCTATCCCAAACTGCGGGATGTCAAGCATAATGCTTCATATATAAGCCTTTACTCAAGGAGCACCAATGATCAGTTCCGAATGATCATTTTAACTGGCCGATCAACTTGACATGTCCTCACTAAATTGTTCATACTTTTTGATTTAGAGTTCAAAATGACACAAATCCAACACCCATGTTAAGCTATCTGAATTTTCTATATTGTGACAAAATTTAAGATCGAAATAGCTATGACAAAGCCTCCAAGTAATCCAATCTACCCCAAGCTGCGTGATGCAATGCATTATGCTTAATAAATATATAAGCCTTTACTCAAGGAGCACCAATGATTAGTTTATAATGAGTATTTTAACTAGCTGATCAACTTGACATGTCCACACTAAATACTCTTTTACTTTTTATTTAGAGCTCAAGATTACATGAATCCAATACCCACGTTAATCTAGCCCAAATTACCATATCGTGACGAAATTTGAGATTCAAAGAGCTAGATATAGGATTAAAGTTATGCAATCTATCCGAAACTGCGCGATGCCATGTATTATGCTTCAATAATAAGCTTTTACTCAATGAGCACCAATGACCAGTTTAAAATGATCATTCTAACTGTGTGATAAACCATAACTTCTGATTTAGAGGTTAGAATGACACGAATCCAACACACACGTTAAGCTAACTCAATTTTCTATATTGTGAAAAAATGTAAAACTGAAATAGCAAAGAAAAAGCATCCAAGCAATCAAATTTATCCCAAACTGCATGATGCCATGCGTTATGCTTCATTTATAAGCCTTTACTCAACGAGCACCAATGATCACTTTAACTAGCTGATCAACTTGACATGTCTGCACTAAATCTTCCCTAACTTTTGATTTAGACTTCAAAATGATACTAATCCAACACCGGGTTAAGCTAGCTGAATTTTTTATATTATGACAAAATTTAAGATTGAAACAGCTATGAGAAAGCCTCCAAGTAAGCCAATCTATCCAAAGTTGCGTGATGCCATGCATTATGCTTAATTTATATGCCTTACTCAAGGAGCACCAATGATCAGTTTAGAATCATTATTTTAACTAGCTGATCATCTTGACATTTCCGCACTAAATCATCTTTTATTTTTATTTAGAGCTTATGGTTACATGAATCCAATGCCCACGTTAAGCTACCTCAATTTACCGAATTGTGACAACATTTGAGATTGAAATATCTAGACAAAGCCTCCACGTAATCCAATCTATCCCAAACTGCGTGATGCCATGCATTATGATTCATTTATAAGCCTTTACTCAAAGAGCACCAATGATCAATTTAGAATGATTATTTTAACTAGCTAATCATCTTGACATTTCCGCACTAAATCATCTTTTATTTTTTATTTAGAGCTCATGGTTACATGAATCCAATGCCCACGTTAAGCTAGCTCAATTTACCATATTGTGACAACATTTGAGATTGAAATATCTAGATAAAGCATCAAAGTAATGCAATCTCTCCCAAACTGCATGATGCCACGCATTATGATTCATTTATAAGCCATTACTCAAGAAGCACCAAATGATCAGTTTTGAATAATGACTTTAACTGGCTGATCAACTTGATATGTCCGCACTAAATCATCTTTAACTTTTAATTTAGTGCTCAAGATGACATAATTCCAATGCCCACGTTAAGCTGGCTCAATTTTCCATATTGTGAGAGCATTGGAGATTGAAAGATCTAGACAAAGCCTGAAAGTCATGCCATCTATCCCAAACTGCAGGATGTCAAGCATTATGCTTCATTTATAAGCCTTTACTCAAGGAGCACCAATGATCAGTTCTGAATGATCATTTTAACTGGCCGATCAACTTGACATGTCCTCACTAAATTGTTCATACTTTTTGATTTAGAGTTCAAAATGACACAAATCCAACACCCATGTTAAGCTATCTGAATTTTCTATATTGTGACAAAATTTAAGATCGAAATAGCTAAGACAAAGCCTCCAAGTAATCCAATCTATCCAAAACTTCATGATTCTATGAATTATGCTTCATTTAGAAGACTTTACTCAATGAGCACCAATAATCAATTTAGATTGATCATTTTAACTAGCTGATAACCTTGACATGTCCACACTAAATCGTCTATAACTTTTGATTTAGAGCTAAAAATGAAATGAATCCAACGACCACGTTAATCTAGCTCAATTTTCCATATTGTGAAAAACATTGACACTGAAAGAGGTAGAAAAAGCATCACAGTAATGCAATCTATCCCAAATTGCTTGATGTAATGCATTATGTTTCATTTATAAGCCTTTACTAAAGGAGCACCAATGACCAGTTCAGAATGATCATCTTTTATTTTTTATTTAGAGCTCATGATTACATGAATCAATCCCCCACGTTAAGCTAGCTCAATTTACCAAATTGTGAAAACATTTGAGATTAAAATATCTAGATAAAGCATCAAAGTAAGTCAATCTATCCCAAACAGCGTGATGCCATGCATTATGCTTCATTTATAGGCCATTACTCAAGAGGCACCAAATGACCAGTTTAGAATTATCATTTAAATGGCTAATAACCTTCAAATTTCAGCACTAAGTCGTCCATAACTTCTGATTTAGAGGTCAGAATGACACGAATCCAATGCCCACGTTAAGGTAACTTAATTTTCTATATTGTGACAAAATTTAACACCAAAATAGCAACGAAAAAGCCTCGAAGCAATCCAATCTATCCCAAACTGTGGGATGTCATGCATTATGATTCATTTATAAGGCTTTACTAAAGGAGCACCAATGATCAATTTAGAAAAATCATTTTAACTAGGTGATCAACTTGACATATCCGCACTAAATCGTCCGTAACTTTTAATTTAGAGTTAAAAATGACATGAATTTAACACCCACGTTTACCTAGCTAAATTTTCTATATTGTGACAAAATTTAAAATCAAAATAGCTATGAAAACGCTTCCAAGTAATCCAATCTATCGGAAACTTCGTGATGCGATACATTATGCTTCATTTGTAGCCTTTACTCAATGAGCACCAATGATTAGTTTAGAATGATCATTTTAACTAGCTGATCAACTTGACATGTCCGCACTGAATCCTTTTTAACTTTTTATTTAGAGCTCAAAATGACATGAATCCAACACCCACACTAAACTTGCTCAATTTTCCATATTGTGAAAACATTTGGGAGTGAAAGAGCTAGACAAAGCATCACAGTAACGCAATCTATCCCAAACTGTTTGATGCTATGCATTATTCTTCATTTATAGGCTTTTAATCAAGGAACACCACTGACCAGTTTAGAAAGATCATTTTACCTAGCCGATCACTTTGACATGTCCGCACTAAATCGTCCATAACTTTTTATTTAGAGGTAAGAATGACACGAAACCATCGTCCACTTTAAGTGAACTCAATTTTCTAGATTGTGAAAAAATTTAAGACCAAAGTAGCTACGACAAAGCCTCCAAGAAATACAATCTATCCCAAACTGAGTGATGCCATGCATTACGCTTCATTTATAAGCGTTTACTCAAGGAGCACCGAAGATCAGTTTTGAATGATCATTTTAATTGGCCGATCAACTTGACATGTCAGCCCTAAATGGTCCGTAATTTTTTGATTTAGAGTTCAAAATGACATGAATCCAACACCCACATTAAGGTAGCTAAATTTTCTATAATGTAACAAAATTTAAGACCAAAATAGTTATGACAAAGCCTCCAAGTAATCCAATCTATCCCAAACTGTGTGATGCTATGCATTATACTTTGTTTATACACCTTTATGTAATGAGCACTAATGATCAGTTTACAAAGTTCATTTTAACTAGCCGATAACCTTGACATGTCTGTACTAAATAATCTTTAACTTTTTTTAGAGCTCAAGATGATATGTATCCGACGCCCACGTTAAGTTTGCTCAATTTCCCATATTGTGAAAACATTTGAGACTGAAATAGGTAGACAAAGCATCAAGATACTGTAATCTATCCCAAATTGTGTGATGTCATGCATTATGCTTCATTGGTAAGCCTTTACTAACGGAGCACCAGTGACACGTTTAGAATGATTATTTTAACTGGCCGATCAACTTGACATATCCGCACTAGATAATCCATAACTTTTGATTTAGAGGTCAGAATGACACGAATCCAATGCCCACGATAGGGTAACTCAATTTTCTATATTATGACAAAATTTAATACCGAAATAGCTACAACAAATCCCCAAGCAATCCAATCTATCCCGAACTTTTTGATGCCATGCATTATGTTTCATTTATAAGCCTTTACTAAAGTAGCACCAATGATCAGTTTAGAATGATCATTTTAAATAGCTGATCAACTTGACATATCCGCAGTAAATCGTGCGTAACTTTTGATTTAGAGTTCAAAATGACACGAATCTAACAGCCACGTTGAGCTAACTCAATTTTCTATACTGTGACAAAATTTAAGATCAAAATAGCTAAGAAAAAGCCTCCTAGTAATCTAATCATTCCGAAACTTTGTGGTGCTATGCATTACTCTTCATTTATAAGCCTTTAGTCAATGAGCACCAATGATCAGTTTAGAATGATCAGTGGATCAACTTTAGATGCCCGCACTAATTCGTCTTTAGCTTTTGGTTTAGAGCTCAAAATGACATGAATCCAATGCCTACGTTAAGCTATCTCAATTTTCTATATTGTGAAAACATTTGAAACTGAAAGAGCTAGCCAAAGCATCAAAGTCATGCAATCTCTCCCAAACTGCGTGATGCCATGCATTATGCTTCATTTATTAGTCTATACTCAAGGAGCACCACTGACCAGTTTAGAACGACCATTTTAACTTGCCGATCAATTTGACTGTCCGCACTTAATTGTACATAACTTTTTATTTAGAGGTCAGAAAGACACGAATCAAATGCCCACCTTAAGCGAACTCAGTTTTCTATATTGTGACAAAATTTAAGACCAAAGTAGCTACGACAAAGCCTCCAACCAATCCAATCTATCCCAAACTGCAAGACGCCATGCATTATGATTAATTTATTACCCTTTACTCAAAGAGAACCAATGATCAATTTAGAATGATCATTTGAACTAGCTAATAAACTTAACATGTCTGCACTATATCCAACTTTTCATTTAGATTTCAAAATGACTCAAATCCAACACTCATGTTAAGCTAGCTCAATTTTTTATATTGTGACAAAATTTAAGATTAAAATAGCTATGACAAAGCCTCCAAGTAATCCAATGTATCCCAAACTTTGTGTCGCTGTGCATTATGCTTCATTTATAAGCCTTTACTCAATGGGAGCTAATGTGGAGTTTAGAATGATCATTTTAATTAGCTGATCAACTTGACATGTCCACATTAAATCGTCTTTAACTTTTTATTTAGAGCTCAAAATGACATGAATCCAACGACCCATGTTAATCTAGCTCAAATTTCCATATTGTGAAATCATTTGACACTGAAAGAGATAGAAAAAGCATCACTGTAATGTAATCTATCCCAAATTGCATGATGTCATGCATTATGATTCATTTATAAGCCTTTACTAAAGGAGCACCATTTACCAATTTAGAATTATAATTTTAACAGGCCGATCAACTTGACAATTCTGCACTAAATCGTCCATAACTTTTGATTTAGAGGTCAGAATGACATGAATCCAATGCCCATGTTAAAGTAACTCAATTTTCTATATTGTGAAAAAGGATAAGACCGCAATAGCTACAATAAAGCCTCCAAGAAATCCAATATATCCCAAACTGTGTAATGTCATGTATTATTTTTTATTTATAAGCCTTTACTCCAGGAGAACCAATGATCAATTTAGAATGAACATTTTAACAAGCTTATCAACTTGACATGTCCGCACTAAATCATCCGTAATTTATATTTAGAGTTCAAAATGACACGAATCTAACACCCACCTTAAGCTAGCTCATTTTTCTGTATTATGACAAGATTTGAGATCGAAATAGCTATGAAAAGGCCTCCATGTAATCCAATCTATCCCAAACTTCGTGATGTGATGTATTATGCTTCATTTATAAGCCTTTACTCAATGAGCACCAATGATCAGTTTAGAATGATCATTTGAAGTAAATCGTCTTTTACATTTGATTTAGAGCTCAAAATGACATGAATCCAATGCCAACGTTAAGCTACCTCAATTTCCATATTGTGAAAGTATTTGAGACTAAAAGAGATAGACAAAGCATCAAAGTAATGCAATCTATCCCAAGCTGCGTGATGCCATGCAATATCCTTCATTTATAAGCCTTTACTCAAAGAGCACCAATGGCTAGTTTAGAATGATCATTTTAACTTGTCGATCAACTTTACATGTCCGCACTAAATCGTTCATAACGTTTTATTTAGAGGTCAGAATGACACGAATCCAACGCCCACCATAAGCTAACTCAATTTTTTATATTGTGCCAAAATTTAAGACTAAAGTAGCTATGAAAAAGCTTCCAAGCAATTCAATCTATCACAAACTGCGTGATGCCAGGTTGACGTGGGCGTTGGATTCATGCCATTGTGTACTCTAAACAAAAGTTACAGACAATTTAGTGCGGACATGTCAAGTTTATCAGCTAGTTGAATTGATCATTCTAAACTGATCATTGGTGCTCACTGACCAATAGTTTACAAATGAAACATAATTCATGGCATCACACAGTTTGGTATGGATTGGATTACTTGGAGTCTTTGTCACAATATAGAATATTGAGCTAGCTTAAAGTGGGCGTTGGATGCGTGTCATTCTGAACTCGAAATCAAAAGTTACAGACAATTTTGGGCGTACATGTCAAGTTGATCAACTAGTTAAAATGATCATTCTAAACTGATCATTGGTGCTCCTTGAGAAAAGGCTAATAAATGAAGCATAATGCATGGCATAAAGAAGTTTGGCATACATTGGATTAATTGGAGGCTTCGCTGTAGCTATTTTGATCTTAAATTGAGCCAGCTTAATGTGGGCAATGGATTCATGTCATTTTGAACACTAAATCAAAAGCTACAGACGATTTAGTGTGGACATGTCAAGTTGATCGGCCAGTTAAAATGATCATTCTAAAAATATCAGTAGAAGCTGATCATTAGTGCTCCTTGAGTAAAGGCTTATAAATGAAGCATAATTATTAGCATGTCATCACACATTTTAGGATAGATTGGATTACTTGAAGGCTTTGTGGTAGTTCTTTCAGCTTCAAATGTTGTCAAAAATATAGAAAATTGAGCTAGATTAATGTGGGCGTTGGATTCGTGTCATTCTGAACTCTAAATCACAAGTTACGCGCAAGTTGGTCGGCCAGCTAAAATGATCATTCTAAACTGATCATTGGTGCTTCTTGAGAAAAGGCTTATAAATGAAATATAATGCATGGCATCACGCAGTTTGACATACATTAGATTACTCTGAGGCTTTGTTGTAGCTGTTTGACATACATCACGCATTTTTTTGCAGTATAGAAAATTGAGCTAGCGTAACCTGGAAATGGATTCATGTCTAAATCAAAATTTAAGGACGATTTAGTGCGGCCATCTCATGTTTATCGGCTAGTTAAATTGATCATTCTAAACTGATCATATGTGCTCATTAAGCAAAGGTTTACAAATCAAGCATAATGCATGACATCACGCAGTTGGGGATAGATTGGATAACTTGGATGCTTTGTTGTAGCTATTGCTGTCTTAAGTTTTGTCACATTATAGCATATTGAGGTAGCTTAACGTGGGTGTTACATTCGTTTCATTCTGACTCTAAATCAACAGTTACAGACCATTTAGTGCGTAAATGTCAAGTTAATCGGCCAGTTAAAATGATCATTCTAAACTGATCAATGGTTCTCCTTGAGAAAAGGCTTATAAATGAAGCATAATGCATGGCATTACACAGTTTGGGATACATTGGATTACTTGGAGGTTCTTCTTAGCTATTTCATTCTTAAATTTTGTCACAATATAGAAAATTAGCTAGCTTAACGTGGGTGTTGGATTCATGTCATTCTGAACTTTAAATAAAACATTATGGATGATTTAGTGCGGATATGTCAACTTGATCGGCTAGTTAAATTGATCATTCCAAACTGATCATTGGTGCTCATTGAGCAAAGGTTAACAAATGAAGCATAATGCATGGCATCACTCAGTTTGGGATAGCTTGGATTACTTGGAAGCCTTGTTGTAGCTATTTTAGTCTTAAATTTTATTACAATATAGAACATTGAGCTAGCTTAACGTGGGTGTTGGATACGTGTCATTCGGAATTCTAAATCAAAAGTTACAATCGATTTAGTACAGACATGTCAAGTTGATCGGCCAGTTAAAGGGATCATTCTAAATTTACTATTCTAACCAAATCATTAGTGCTCATTGAGTAAAGGCTTATAAATGAAGCATAATGTGTGGCATCACGTAGTTTAGGATGATTGGACTACTGGAAGGCTTTGTGGTAGCTTATTTAGTCTCAAATGTTGTTACAGTATAGAAAATATAGTTAGCTTAACGTGGGTGTTGGATTCGTGTAATTCTGGAATTTCAATCAAAAGTTACGGATGACTTAGTGCGTTTATGTCAAGTTGATTGACCGGGTAAAATGATCATTCTAAAATGATCATTGGTGCACTTTTAGTAAAAGTTTATAAATGAAGCATACTGCATGGCATCATGCAGTTTGACATATATTGGACTACTTTGAGGATTTTTCATAGCTATTAAGGTCTTAAATTTTATCACAATATAGAAATTTGAGCTGGTGTAACGTGGGCGTTGGATTCATATCATTCTGAACTCTAAAAAAAAAGTTACGGACAACTTAGTGCTGACATGTCCTGTTTATCGGCTAGTTAAATGTATCATCCTAAACTGATCATTGGTGCTCATTTTGCAAAGGTTTTTAAGCATTCTAAAATGAAGCATACTGCATGGCATCATGCAGTTTGACATATATTGGACTACTTTGAGGATTTGTCATAGCTATTAAGGTCTTAAATTTTATCACAATATAGAAATTTGAGCTGGCTTAACGTGGGCGTTGGATTCATATCATTCTGAACTCTAAATAAAAAGTTACGGACAATTTAGTGCTGACATGTCATGTTTATCGGCTAGTTAAATGTATCATTCTAAACTGATCATTGGATTCATATCATTCTGAACTCTAAATAAAAAGTTACGGACAATTTAGTGCTGACATGTCATGTTTATCGGCTAGTTAAATGTATCATTCTAAACTGATCATTGGTGCTCATTTTGCAAAGGTTTTTAAATGAAACATAACTCATGACATCACGCAATTTGGGATAGATTGGATTATTTGGAGTCTTTATCGTAGCTATTTCAGTCTTAAATTTTATCACAATATAGAATATTGATTTAGCTTAACGTAGGCGTTGGATAAGTGTCATTCTGAACTCTAAATCAAAGTTACGTACGATTTAATGCGGACATTTCAAGTTGCTTGGCCAGGTAAAGTGCTCATCCTAAACAGACTATTCTAAAATGATCATTAGTGTTCCTTGAGTAAATGCTTATAAATGAAGGATAATGCATGACATCACACAGGTCAGGATAGATTGGATTACTTGAAGGCTTTGTGGTAGCTCTTTCCGTCTAAAATGTTGTCACAGTATAGAAAATTGAGCTAGCTTAACGTTGGCGATGGATTCGTGTCATTCTGAACGTTAAAACAAACGTTAAAGACAAATTAGTGCAGACATGTCAAGTTGCTCGGCCAGTTAAAATGATCATCTTCAACTGATCATTGGGGATCTTTGAGTAAAGGCTTATATATAAAGCATAATGAATGGCATCACGCAGTTCGGGATACATTGGATTACTTGGAGGCTTTGTTGTGGCTCTTTCAGTGTCAAATGTTGTCACAATATTGAAAATGGAGCTAGATTAACGTGGGTATTTCATTCTGAACTCTAAATCAAAAGTTTCAGATGATTTAGTGCATACATGTCAAATTGAACAGCCAATTAAAACGATCATTCTTGACTGATCATTAGTGCTCCCTGAGAAAAGGCTAATAAATGAATCATAATGCATGACATCACACATTTTGGGATACATTGGATTACTTGGAGGCTTTTTCGTAGCCTTTTTGATCTCAAATGTTGTCACAATATTGAAAATTGAGCTAGATTAACGTGGGGATTGGATTCATGTCATTTCGAGTTCGAAATCAAATGTGAAAGACGATTTATTTTGGACATGTCAAGTTGATCAGCTAGTTAAAAATGAACATTCTAAACTGGTCATTCGTTCTCATTGAGCAAAGACTATTTCTATCTTCTTTTCCCATTCTAGGTATTCCTCAGGGTCATTGGTTCCATGGAAAGAGGGAATTTTGATCTTAAGGCCAGCCAAAGGGTCGCGAGGGTTAGGTTGAATATTCCTAGGCATCCGATGTTCTTATGGCCTTCTTCTCCTAGATTGGTGTGACCTAGATGAGTGACTGTAATATTGCTTAGTACCATAAGGTGGTTGGTGTCTCCTCAGTCCGTCATTGATGGATCTTTCTATCTCAGCCCTCATGGTTTCCATACTTTCATTCATCATGGCTTTAAAGGAATCAAGGAGTTGTTTGTTGGGGTTTGAGGATTCCTCTCCATTGTCTATTCCCACCATGGTTCCTGGCAAATGCAGACCAATAAACAAGTAAAATGCTCAAAGTAGAACACCAACTAGAACAAACAAATCGCAAAAGACAAAGAAACAAAGAGAAAAAAGCCAAACATTTTAATACCAAAAACTTCTTCTAATCTCATTTGATCACCGTTTTGATTAAGGATTTTGAATCATCATCCCATTCCTCTCAAGAGCCAAACGTCTAAGGGCTGTTCATATCCCTTGGAATTTTCACTTCATTCCACCTCTTGCCCAATGTGTCTGGTCTTCATCATTTACACAGACCAGGCTGATAGTCTAAGGATCTTCCACCATCCTTTAGAAGTATCACTCATTCCACAAAATTTCTCGAGACTATCCATCTTGAAGCTCACGGATTCACCATCTTCTTCACTTCTGCATCCACATTCGGTTTACTATCATTTGCACAGCCTCTTGGAGACATTCAGGGACTTGATCCTAACCCGGATCACATCAAGATAAGATAACTTGGAGGCTTTGTTGTATCTATTTCGGTCTTAAATTTTATCACAATTTTGAAAATTTCGCTAGCTTAACGTGGGCGTTGGATTCGTATCATTCTGAACTCTAAATAGAAAGTTACGGAAAATTTAGTGCATACATGTCAAGTTGATCGACCAGTTAAAATGCTCTTTCTAAACTGAACATTGGTGCTCCTTGAGTAAAGGCTAATAAATGAAGCATAATTCCTGGCATCCCGCAGTTTGGGCTACACTGGATATTTGGAAGCTTTTCCGTAGCTCTTTCTGTCTCAAATGTTGTAACAATATTAAAAATTAAGCTACATTAATGTGGGTGTTGGGTTCATGTCATTTGAGCTCTAAATCAAAAGTTAAAGTCGATTTAGTGGGGACATGTCAAGTTGATCAGCAAATTAAAATGATATTTCTAAACTGATCATTGGTGCACCTTGAGTAAAGGCTTAGAAGAATCGTAATGCATGGCATCACGCAGTTTAGGATACATTGGATTACTTGAAGGCTTTCTCGTAGCTCTTTCAGTCTCCAATGTTGTCACAATATAAAAAACTGAGCTAGTTTAACGTGGGTGTTGGATTCGTGTCGTGCGGAAGTCTAAATCAAAAATTATGGACGATTTAGTGCAAACAAGTCAAGTTGATCAGCTAGTTAAAATGATCATTCTAAACTGATCATTGGTTCTCCTTGAGTAAAGGCTTATAAATAAAGCATAATGCATGGCATCACGCAGGTTGGCATACATTGGATTACTTGGAAGCTTTGTAGTAGCGATTTCAGTCTCAAATGTTGTCACAATATGGGAAATTGAGCAAGCTTAATGTGGGCGTTGGACTGATGTCATTTTCTGCTCTAAATCAAATGTCAAAGATGATTTAGTGCGGACAGGTCCAGTTGATCAGCTAGTTAAAATGGTCATTCTAAACTTATCATTGGTGCACCTTGAGTAAAGGCTTATAAATGAAGCATAATGAATGGCATCACGCAGTTTGGGATAGATTGGATTACTTGGAGGATTTGTCATAGCTATTTCAGTGTTAAATTTTGTCACAATATAGAAACTATAGCTAGATTAACGTGGATGTCGGCTTCGTGTCATTTTGGAACTCTAAATCAAAAGTTACGTACGGTTTAGTGCGGACATTTCTAGTTGATCGGCCATTTAAAATGATCATTCTAAACTGATCATTGTTGCTCCTTGAGTAAAGGGTGATAAATGAAGCATAATGCATGGCATCATGTAGATTGGGATAAATTAGATTACTTGGAGGCTTTTTCATAGCTCATTTGGTCTGAAATGTTGTCAAAATATAGAAGATTAAGCTAGCTTAATGTGGGCGTTGGACTCAAGTCATTTTGAGCTCTAAATGAAAACTTAAAGACGATTAAATGCGGACGTGTCGAGTTGATCAGCTAGTTAAAATGATCATTCTAAACTGTTCATTAGAGCTCATTGAGTAAAGGCGTATAAATAAAGCAAATAATGCATAGCATCACGCAGTTTGGGATATATTGGATTAATTGGAGGCTTTTTTGTAGCTATTTCGGTCTTGAAATTTTTAACAATTTGGAAAAGTGAGAAAGCTTGACGTGGACGTTGGATTCGTGTCATTTTGAACTATAAATAAAAAGTTACAGACGATTTAGGGGGGACATGTCAAGTGATCGGAATGTTAAAATGATCATTCTAAAATGATAATTTGAGCTCCTTGAGTAAAGGCTTACAATCGAAGTATAATGCATGGCATCACGCAGATTGGGATAGATTGAATAACTTGGAGGCTTTGTCGTAGCTATTTCGATCTTAAATTTTATCACAATATATAATATTAAGCTAGCTTAAAATGGATGTTGGATTCGTGTCATTCTGAACTCTAAAAAAAGTTACAGACTATTTAGTGCCTACATGTGAAGTTGATTCCTTGCTGGGAATGCTCACATCATCCTCCCACAGTCGAGAAGAATTTTACCTCAGATCTGTTTCATCGTGCTTATGAACCGTGGACTTGGCTTGTTTACAAGTTTCACATCTTTGGCAAGCTTTTTGACATCACTCCTCGTATGTGGCCAAAATAAATGTTCCTGTAGTACATTCAATGTTTTTGCCATGCCAAAGTGACCCATAAGACCACCTGTAGCATATCTTTGCCACGCATGAGCTTCCTTAACAAACAAATCTTGCAAACAAGAGTTAGATACACATAGGCGAGTTTCATAGAATAAGAACACATTACTTTCCAGCACCAAATTTCTCACAATCAGCATAAATCTCTTTAAAGTCAGCATCAGTAGCATATAATTCCTTGATTTTTTGAAACCCTAGCAGCTTAACTTTTTAAAGATTTCAAGAGAACATACCTCTGAGAAAGAGCATCGGTTCCTATATTCTCTTTACCTTTCTTGTACTTGATCACATAAGGGAAGGTTGCAATGAATTCAACCCACTTTGCACGTTTCTTGTTCAGCTTTTGTTGCCCTTTGAGGTGCTTGAGTGATGTGTGAATAACAAACTCCTTCGGCCAAAGATAATGTTGCCACGTTTGTAATGCCCCTCTAAGCCTTTCACTAAAGTAAGCTATGGCCTTTCTTTCCTGCATAAGAACACCAACGATACCAATTCCTGAGGCATCACATTGAATTTCAAAGGTTTTATCAAAGCTAGGAAGAGATAGTAATGGGGAGTGTGTGAGCTTGTCTTTCAAGGTTTGGAATGCTTTTTCTTGTGCTTGCTCCAATTTAAAACCCACATTCTTTCAGATAACCTCAGTGAGTGGAGTTGCTAGAGTGCTAAAGCCTTTGGTAAAACCCAGCAAGACCATAGAAACTCCTTAATTCTCCGACACTCTCTAGGCTCGGCCACTCCTTGATTGCTTTTATCTTTTCCTCATCGACCTACATGGTCTACTCACAAAAAAAACCTAAGAAGACAAGGTTATCTGTTCCAAACGTACATTTCTTAAAATTGGCATATAAGGTTTCCTTGCTAAGTATTTCAAAAACTTTTCTAAGATGTTCAACATGCTAATCTAAGCTTCGAGTATAAACTAGAATGACATCGAAGTACACTACAACAAAATGACCTATGAATGCTCTAAGAACAAATTGCTAGGTGCATTTGTTAATCCAAATGGCATTACTAACCACTCATATAATCCATGTTAGTTTAATGCGGTTTTCCACTCATCACTTGCTTTCATCCTAATTTGATGGTATCCACTTTTAAGATCTACCTTAGAGAAGATGCAAGAACCATGCAATTCATCAAGCATATCATCTAATCTAGGAATAGGGTGACGATACTTTACAGTGATATTGTTGATGGCTCTGCAATCAACACACATCCTCCAGCTGCCAACTTTCATTGGGACAAGCAAAGCAGGCACACCACATGGGCTCATGCTTTCGCGGATATGTCCTTTCTCCATGAGTTCACTGACTTGTTGTTGACGCTCTTTGGTCTCTAGAGGATTGGTTCGGTAGGATCGCTTGTTAGGAAGAGAAGCTCCTGGTAGGAAGTCGATTTGGTGCTCTATTCCTCGAATTGGTGGTAAGCCTTGCGGATGTTCCTTCGGTAAAAACTTCTGAATTTCTTCCAAAAGAAGTTTAATTTTGCTAAACAAATCCTGCATAGATTGCTTAGTAATAAAGCATTCTTTAAGCACAAAGAGTATGTGTGGTAAGTGACTTCCTGGATGAAGCTTGATCATAAGATTGGCCAGCTGCTTGGTGGGTGGTTTTCTCGATTGTTTGGGCTTGGTTCTGCTTGAGTTTTGTTCTTTTTCAAAGCTATTTTATGTAGTTGAAACTCCTGTGAGGACAAGGGTACTAGGACGTTCTTTTTACCCTCAAACTCAAATGAGTACATATTAGTAAACCCATCATGTATCACTCTCCTATCCGATTGCCAAGGTGATGAGGTCATCGGCACAACCCCCGGCCAACTGCCCGGCCCGGCCGGCCCAAGAAACACAAAGGCGGCCAAATACGCGCAAAAGGATACATGGGTGTATCTTCATGAATCCAAGCTTAACCAAGAAGCGGCCAGCCAAGACCAAACCTGGACTATAATCCTGACTCACAGAGGACACGCGGCGACATGCAGCTCACCCAAAACAAGGCTAGATCAAGTCATGCACCAGACATCAAATTGGAGTTTTCGAAACTTACCATATTTGGAACTTTCCTTATATGAAAGTCTCCAAAGGTTTCTTTGGCGACCAGGAGTCTTTTTGGTACTTCTAGGAGCTCCCTTAAGCACTTCTAGAAGCTCAAACACGCCTTGGACCATACGGGTCCATCCGTGCCTTCAAATGAACCGATTGGAGCCGTTTATGGCAAGTGAGATGGCCAACTGGTTTAATCACTTGCAAACCAAAACATGGCGTCCAGGAGATATTATTAAGGCCCTAAGGAAGCCCAAAATAAACCTACCATGCACCAGCCACCATAGGATCAGGCGAATCCCTTTCCTCCAAGACTTGCCATATATGGACCGAAGTGCACTTAATGTGTTCAGATTGCAATATCTCTATTCCTTGCAAATTGGGCACGTATTGAAGACTTTCCAAAGCATCCAGGATGTACCTAGACACTTTACATTCGCCCCAAAGCTCTCAAGATTCAAGCATATACACTTTCCTTGTTGGCCAAACTAGACATTAATGGCCAACAGCCATATATTTTAAATATATGATTTCCTTTTCTCTTTTTTAGGTTTAGGACCGTTGCTAAGAGCACTATATAAGCTCAGCACGACCTCATTGTAAAGATAGACCACCATTGAAATTAAATTTGAATACAAAGTATTTTCTTCAAAGCCTTGTCTTTGAGTCTTGTTCTTGTTCTTTAGAAACTAAGTGTGTGATTCACTTCCTTTCTATTGAAGCCACGGCCAGGTTAGTTTGAGAGATTCAAACTCCCTTGGTTCACCTTTGATCGTGTGATTCGATCAAAACCCCCTCCTTTTAGTTCCCTTGCCCGCTTAAGCCAAGAGAGATTCTTGGTCTTGCGAGTCACGGCCGTACCGCTTGTGAGATTGATATTCAATCTTACATCATTTGGTATCAGAGCTAAAAGCTCCTATCCCAGGTTGTGTTCATCCAACCTTTATCCTTTATCTTTTATTATTTTGTTTTGCATTTTGTTATTTACATCTTATCGAAAAAAACCAAAAAAATATATTTGTTCTTATTCTTCATTTGCATTGTTTCTTGTTGATTCTTGTTGTTTTTTTTGTTTGCTCACATATAAATCTAAAACCAACTCAAAAAAATTGTATTTCATGTTTACTTAATTTCGTTCATCATAAGAAAAAAAAAACCAAAAATATAAGCATCACTCATTTTGTTATTTTTGAATTTAGTTACTAGTAAAGTTAAAAAAAAAAAAAGAAAGATTCATTGAATATTGTTTTTTTGTCCTAAATTAATTTAAATATCAAAAACCAAAAAAATATTGTCTTTTATTTTGCATTAAAGTTAGTTTCCAAAAGAAACAAAAACAAAAACCTCAAAATATTTACTTGTATCGATCTTCCTTTTACTACTACTTATGTGTTAATATCATATATTCACTAGAGTGTAGTTTACTTATTTGTTGATTTGGGACTGATATCTCTTCTTATTGTTGTGCAAGGTACAAAATTTAATGATGGAGCACTATGATGAAGAAGAAGACACCATGAGCATACCACAAACTGATTGTAGTCTAGACAACGACTATGATCAATGCCTAAACACCAGCGAGTGTGACTATGCAGAAGAGTCATGGAATCAATACTATTTGGAGACTGATTTTAGGGAAGAATCAGATGGAGAAAACCTTGAACCAGAACCACTGGACTATGACCAAGACTGGCCCGACGTAGCTGATTCTAATGGATATGGGACATGGCATGAAGACTATTCAGAGTATCATTTTGACAATGAAACAGAAGTTGAAGAACTCAAACCAGAGCCACCAGACTACTATTCCACCGACAGAAGCTGGCCAAAGAAAATTACACCTCACCACTTTGTTGTGTCAAGCCGAGTGCCAACCTACACCACTCCAACTAGATCAAGAAATCAGACAAGTAAGGTATATATTTACAATTCCAAATCTCTAACCTTTTCAGGGTATAACAAGGACCCAGATGAATACCTCCGATGGGAAACAAACATGAAACAATGGCTGCGCTCAAACAACATCCCCAAAGAAGAGAAACTCTCATATGCCGTTGATATGCTCGTTGGAGATGCCTATAATTGGTGGTTGAAAGAAAGTGCTCGGACTTTTTACAACAAACCAGTCCTTGATTGGGGAGACCTTAAGGCACGAATGTATAGGGAGTTTGTGAAGAAGTACCAAACACGCAGAAACATCACCACACAACCTATGCACCCAACAACATCGAGGAGTGGGATGTCTACACCAAACATGCAGCCCTTTCATAAGCCCAAGCTTGACTACTGCTCTGAGCATAACAACGTGTTTTCAAACACCTTAGAAGGACAAAAGGTAGCTAAGCCAATGGTCAAATCAAAAATTTACCAGCAAGTTCAAAAGCCTCAAGCCATAGCACACATGAAACCATCAAAGCCATTGCTTGGAATACACATCAATGAAACGCCAGGTAAGTCCTCTAACAATGTGAAAACAAATGAAATTATATGCTATAGATGCCAAGAAAGAGGACACTTTGCTAAGACATGCCCAACTAGACAACTAATAACAAGCTTACATGTAGAACTCGAAAATATTAAGCCTAAAAGTGTTAAGGAAATAAAGGAGCTTCAATTTGAAATTTCCAGTACTAGCATAATGCACTTGTCTTTGCCAAAAGTTGTTGAAACAGGTCTAACAAAGCAAGGATTCAACAAAGATCAAGAAGACCCACCTCCTACATTAAACCGATGTTCGGAATCAAGAAGAGACCATGGAAAACCCAACACCTTGGAGGCAAAGCAAAGCAACCAGCTGCAATGGAAAGGAGTAATTGCTTCCTTTCTTATCAGGGAGCAACCGCCAGATGCACAATGGCCACATCTGAACCATATAAGGGCCACATCTGAACCATATAAGGACCACAAACCGAGGTAATGCCCTAAACCCACAAGTAAATCATGGTATTAACTTGCCTACTCTATGTGCAGACCAAAATGTTTTGAGGGCAAAACATTTCGAAGGGGGAGGGTATGATGAGGTCATCGGCACAACCCCCGGCCAACTGCCCGGCCCGGCCGGCCCAAGAAACACAAAGGCGGCCAAATACGCGCAAAAGGATACATGGGTGTATCTTCATGAATACAAGCTTAACCAAGAAGCGGCGAGCCAAGACCAAACTTGGCCTATAATCCTGACTCACAGAGGACACGCGGCGACATGCAGCTCACCCAAAACAAGGCCAGATCAAGTCATGCACCATACATCAAATTGGAGTTTTCGAAACTTACCATATTTGGAACTTTCCTTATATGAAAGTCTCCAAAGGTTTCTTTGGCAACCAGGAGACTTTTTGGTACTTCTAGGAGCTCCCTTAAGCACTTCTAGAAGCTCAAACACGCCTTGGACCAGACGGGTCCATCCGTGCCTTCAAATGAACCGATTGGAGCCGTTTATGGCAAGTGAGATGGCCAACTGGTTTAATCACTTGCAAACCAAAACATGGCGTCCAGGAGATATTATTAAGGCCCTAAGGAAGCCCAAAATAAACCTACCATGCACCAGCCACCATAGGATCAGGCGAATCCCTTTCCTCCAAGACTTGCCATATATGGACCGAAGTGCACTTAATGTGTTCAGATTGCAATATCTCTATTCCTTGCAAATTGGGCAAGTATTGAAGACTTTCCAAAGCATCCAGGATGTACCTAGACACCTTACATTCACCCAAAAGCTCTCAAGATTCAAGCATATACACTTTCCTTGTTGGCCAAACTAGACATTAATGGCCAACAGCCATATATTTTAAATATATGATTTCCTTTTCTCTTTTTTAGGTTTAGGACCGTTGCTAAGAGCACTATATAAGCTCAGCACGACCTCATTGTAAAGATAGACCACCATTGAAATTAAATTTGAATACAAAGTATTTTCTTCAAAGCCTTGTCTTTGAGTCTTGTTCTTGTTCTTTAGAAATAAAGTGTGTGATTCACTTCCTTTCTATTGAAGCCACGGCCAGGTTAGTTTGAGAGATTCAAACTCCCTTGGTTCACCTTTGATCGTGTGATTCGATCAAAACCCCCTCCTTTTAGTTCCCTTGCCCGCTTAAGCCAAGAGAGATTCTCGGTCTTGCGAGTCACGGCCGTACCGCTTGTGAGATTGATATTCAATCTTACATCATTTGGTATCAGAGCTAAAAGCTCCTATCCCAGGTTGTGTTCATCCAACCTTTATCCTTTATCTTTTATTATTTTGTTTTGCATTTTGTTATTTACATCTTATCGAAAAAAAACCAAAAAAATATATTTGTTCTTATTCTTCATTTGCATTGTTTCTTGTTGATTCTTGTTGTTTTTTTTTGTTTGCTCACATATAAATCTAAAACCAACTCAAAAAATTGTATTTCATGTTTACTTAATTTCGTTCATGATAAGAAAAAAAAAACCAAAAATATAAGCATCACTCATTTTGTTATTTTTGAATTTAGTTACTAGTAAAGTTAAAAAAAAAAAAGATTCATTGAATATTGTTTTTTCGTCCTAAATTAATTTAAATATCAAAAACCAAAAAAATATTGTCTTTTATTTTGCATTAAAGTTAGTTTCCAAAAGAAACAAAAACAAAAACCTCAAAATATTTACTTGTATCGATCTTCCTTTTACTACTACTTATGTGTTAATATCATATATTCACTAGAGTGTAGTTTCCTTATTTGTTGATTTGGGACTGATATCTCTTCTTATTGTTGTGCAAGGTACAAAATTTAATGATGGAGCACTATGATGAAGAAGAAGACACCATGAGCATACCACAAACTGATTGTAGTCTAGACAACGACTATGATCAATGCCTAAACACCAGCGAGTGTGACTATGCAGAAGAGTCATGGAATCAATACTATTTGGAGACTGATTTTAGGGAAGAATCAGATGGAGAAAACCTTGAACCAGAACCACTGGACTATGACCAAGACTGGCCCGACGTAGCTGATTCTAATGGATATGGGACATGGCATGAAGACTATTCAGAGTATCATTTTGACAATGAAACAGAAGTTGAAGAACTCAAACCAGAGCCACCAGACTACTATTCCACCGACAGAAGCTGGCCAAAGAAAATTACACCTCGCCACTTTGTTGTGTCAAGCCGAGTGCCAACCTACACCACTCCAACTAGATCAAGAAATCAGACAAGTAAGGTATATATTTACAATTCCAAATCTCTAACCTTTTCAGGGTATAACAAGGACCCAGATGAATACCTCCGATGGGAAACAAACATGAAACAATGGCTGCGCTCAAACAACATCCCCAAAGAAGAGAAACTCTCATATGCCGTTGATATGCTCGTTGGAGATGCCTATAATTGGTGGTCGAAAGAAAGTGCACGGACTTTCTACAACAAACCAGTCCTTGATTGGGGAGACCTTAAGGCACGAATGTATAGGGAGTTTGTGAAGAAGTACCAAACACGCAGAAACATCACCACACAACCTATGCACCCAACAACATCGAGGAGTGGGATGTCTACACCAAACATGCAGCCCTTTTATAAGCCCAAGCTTGACTACTGCTCTGAGCATAACAACGTGTTTTCAAACACCTTAGAAGGACAAAAGGTAGCTAAGCCAATGGTCAAATCAAATATTTACCAGCAAGTTCAAAAGCCTCAAGCCATAGCACACATGAAACCATCAAAGCCATTGCTTGGAATACACATCAATGAAACGCCAGGTAAGTCCTCTAACAATGTGAAAACAAATGAAATTATATGCTATAGATGCCAAGAAAGAGGACACTTTGCTAAGACATGCCCAACTAGACAACTAATAACAAGCTTACAAGTAGAACTCGAAAATATTAAGCCTAAAAGTGTTAAGGGAATAAAGGAGCTTCAATTTGAAATTTCCAGTACTAGCATAATGCACTTGTCTTTGCCAAAAGTTGTTGAAACAGGTCTAACAAAGCAAGGATTCAACAAAGATCAAGAAGACCCACCTCCTACATTAAACCGATGTTCGGAATCAAGAAGAGACCATGGAAAACCCAACACCTTGGAGGCAAAGCAAAGCAACCAGCTGCAATGGAAAGGAGTAATTGCTTCCTTTCTTATCAGGGAGCAACCGCCAGATGCACAATGGCCACATCTGAACCATATAAGGGCCACATCTGAACCATATAAGGACCACAAACCGAGGTAATGCCCTAAACCCACAAGTAAATCATGGTATTAACTTGCCTTCTCTATGTGCAGACCAAAATGTTTTGAGGGCAAAACATTTCGAAGGGGGAGGGTATGATGAGGTCATCGGAACAACCCCCGGCCAACTGCCCGGCCCGGCCGGCCCAAGAAACACAAAGGCGGCCAAATACGCGCAAAAGGATACATGGGTGTATCTTCATGAATCCAAGCTTAACCAAGAAGCGGCCAGCCAAGACCAAACCTGGCCTATAATCCTGACTCACAGAGGACACGCGGCGACATGCAGCTCACCCAAAACAAGGCTAGATCAAGTCATGCACCAGACATCAAATTGGAGTTTTCGAAACTTACCATATTTGGAACTTTCCTTATATGAAAGTCTCCAAAGGTTTCTTTGGCGACCAGGAGACTTTTTGGTACTTCTAGGAGCTGCCTTAAGCACTTCTAGAAGCTCAAACACGCCTTGGACCAGACGGGTCCATCCGTGCCTTCAAATGAACCGATTGGAGCCGTTTATGGCAAGTGAGATGGCCAACTGGTTAAATCACTTGCAAACCAAAACATGGCGTCCAGGAGATATTATTAAGGCCCTAAGGAAGCCCAAAATAAACCTACCATGCACCAGCCACCATAGGATCAGGCGAATCCCTTTCCTCCAAGACTTGCCATATATGGACCGAAGTGCACTTAATGTGTTCAGATTGCAATATCTCTATTCCTTGCAAATTGGGCACGTATTGAAGACTTTCCAAAGCATCCAGGATGTACCTAGACACCTTACATTCGCCCCAAAGCTCTCAAGATTCAAGCATATACACTTTCCTTGTTGGCCAAACTAGACATTAATGGCCAACAGCCATATATTTTAAATATATGATTTCCTTTTCTCTTTTTTAGGTTTAGGACCGTTGCTAAGAGCACTATATAAGCTCAGCACGACCTCATTGTAAAGATAGACCACCATTGAAATTAAATTTGAATACAAAGTATTTTCTTCAAAGCCTTGTCTTTGAGTCTTGTTCTTGTTCTTTAGAAATAAAGTGTGTGATTCACTTCCTTTCTATTGAAGCCACGGCCAGGTTAGTTTGAGAGATTCAAACTCCCTTGGTTCACCTTTGATCGTGTGATTCGATCAAAACCCCCTCCTTTTAGTTCCCTTGCCCGCTTAAGCCAAGAGAGATTCTCGGTCTTGCGAGTCACGGCCGTACCGCTTGTGAGATTGATATTCAATCTTACATCACAAGGTCTCCCAAGTAAGATATGACTAGCATCCATGGGTAAGATGTCACACAATACCTCGTCTTCATACATTACTATGGACAAGGGAACTAAGACCTGGTTCATTACTTCTAACTCAAGCTCATCATTAAGCTATTGAAACTTATAGGGTTTAGACCTCTTAATAACCTCAAGCCCTAGCTTTTCTACCATAGTCGCACTTGCAACATTTGTACAGCTACCCCCATCAATCACTAAGTTACAAACCTTATCCTTAACTAGACAGCGAGTGTGGAATTGGTTCTCTCTTTGCTCATTCTTTTCTGCATTGGTTTGTACGTTAAAGGTTCTCCTAGTGACTAAGAGTTGACCTATGTGTGGTATGGCTACATTCTCCTCTAAAGACTCAGCATCTGATTGGTCCTCTTCTGATTCTACCTCACCATTAGCCCTAATAACCACGGTTCTCTTATTGGTACATTCTCCACAGTAGTGACCAAAATCCTTACACTTAAAACACTGAATCTCACTAGTTTTGGTGCTAGAACCCTTATCTATGCCATTAAGTTTCGAATCTTTGTGCTTAGGTATAGGGAATGGTTTTTTACTAAAATTATCATCCTTAGATTGACTCAACCTAGTGGAGCTAGTTCCGGGTTTAGCCTTCTTTCTCTCAAGTTGTTTCTCAATAGCTTTATGGAGAAGAACTTCTAGTTCGACATAATGGTGGACCTCTAGCCTATCTATGATCTCCCTATTGAGGCCGCCCATAAACCTGGCCATAGTGGCTTCACTATCCTCTTGAATATCAGCCCTAAGCAAGAAGGTATCCATCTCCGTAAATTACTCTTCTACGGACCTACTTCCTTGAGATAGATTCCTATGCTTAAGATGTAGCTCCCTATGGTAATGACTAGGTATAAAACTTCTTCTCAAGATGACTTTCACCTAGTTCCACAAATCTATAGGAAAATCCCCAGCCGTTCTCCTAGAAGTAACTAATTTATCCCATCAACTTAGAGCATAGTACGTAAACTCAGTTGGGGCTACCTTAACCGTATTCTCTTGAGTGTATTCTCTACAATCAAAGACCATTTCTATCTTCTTTTCCAATTCTAGGTATTCCTCAAGGCCATTGGTTCCATGGAAAGAGAGATTTTTGATCTTAAGGCCAGCTAAAGGGTCACGAGGGTTAGGTTGATTATTCCTAGGCATCCGGTGTTCTTATGGCCTTCTTCTCCTAGACTGGTGTGACCTAGATGAGTGACTATAATATTGCTCAGTATTATAAGGTGGTTGGTGTCTCCTCAGTCCATCATTGATGGATCTTTCTATCTCAGCCCTCATTGTTGCCATACTTTCATTCATCAAGGCTTTAAAGGAATCAAGGAGTTGTTTGTTGGAGTTTGAGGATTCCTCTCCATTGTCTATTCCCACCATGGTTCCTGGAAAATGCAGACCAATAAACAAGTAAAATGCTCAAAGTAGAACACAAACTAGAACAAACAAATCGCCAAAGACAAAAGCACAAAGAGAAAAAACCAAACATTTTAATACCAAAAACTTCTTCTTAATCTCATTTAATCACCGTTTTGATTAAGGATTTTAAATCATCATCCCATTCCTCTCAAGAGCCGAAAGTCTAACGGCTGTTCATATCCCTGAAGCATAATGCATGGCATCACGCAGTTTGCAATAGATTGTATTCCTTGGAGGCTTTGTCATAGATATTTTGCTTTTAAATTATGTCAAAATATAGAAAATTGAGCTAGCTATACTTGGGCATTGGATTCGTGTCATTCTAAACGCTAAATCAAAAGTTAAAGATGATTTAGTGTGGACATGTCAAGTTGATCGGCCAGTTAAATTATTCATTCTTAACTTATATTGTTGCTTATTGAGCAAAGTTTTACAATAGAAGCAAAATGTATGGCATCACACAGTTTAAGATAGATTGGATTACTTAGAGGCTTTTTCATATCTGTTTTGGGTTTTAAATTTTGTCACAATATCAAAAATTGAGATAGCTCAAAGTGAGCATTGGATTTTTGTAATTCTGAACACTGAACCAATAGTTAAAGACGATTTAGTGCGGATATGTCAAGTTGATCGGCGAGTTAAATTGATCGTTCTAAACTCATCATTGGTTCTCATTGAGAAAAGATTTACAAATGAAGCATAATGCATGGCTTCAAGAAGTTTTGGATAGATTGGATTTAGTGCAGACATGTCATATTGATCGGCCAGTTAAATTGATCATTCTAAATTGATCATTTCTAATCTTTGAGCAAAGATTTTCAAATGAAGCATAATGCATGGTTTCACGTAGTTTGGGATAGATTGGATTACTTGGAGGCTTTGTCATTGCTGTTTCGGTCTTAAATTTTTCACAATAAGGAAAATTGAGCTAGCTTAATTGGCATTGGATTCATGTCATTCTAAACTCTAAATAAAAACTTACGGACGATTTAGTGTGGACATGTCATGGTTATCAGCTAGTTAAAATGATCATTCTAAATTGATCATTGGTGCTCATTGAGCAAAGGTTTACAAATGAAGCATAATACATGGCATCATGTTGTTTGTGATAGATTGGATTAGTTGGAGACTTTGTCTTAGGTATTTAGGCCTTAATTTTTTTCAAAATTTTAGAAAATTGAGCAAGCTTAACGTTGGCGTTGGATTCGTGTCATTCTGAACTCTGAATCAATAGTTAAAGAGGATTTAGTGCACATATGTCATGTTGATCGGCCAGTTAAATTGGTCATTTTAAACTAATCACTAGTGCTCATTGAGCAAAGGTTTACAAATGAAGTATAATGCATGGCATCATGCAGTTTGAGATAGATTTTGGATTACTTGGGGGCTTTGTCGTAGCTATTTCAATCTAAAATTTTGTCACAATATAGATTATATAGCTAGCTTAACGTGGGCGTTGGGTTTGTGTCTTTCTGAACTCTAAATTAAAAGGTACAGACGATTTTGCAGACATATCAAGTTGATCGGTCAGTTAAAATGATCATTCTAAACTGATCATTGGTGCTCTTTGAGTAAAGGCTTATAAATGAAGCATAATGAATGTCATCACGCAATTTAGGATTGATTGGATTACTTTGAGGCTTTGCCTAGCTCTTCAGTCTCAACTGTTGTCACAATATGGAAATTGAGGTAGCTTAACGTGGGCATGGATTCATGCCATTTTGAGCTATAAATCAAAAGTAAAAGAGGATTTAGTGCGTACATGTCAAGTTGATCAGCTAGTTTAAATGATCATTCTAAACTAATCATTGGTGATCCTTGAGTAAAGGTATATAAATGAAGCACAATTCGTTGCATCATGCAGTTTGGGATAGATTTGGATAGTTGGAGGATTTGTCGTAGCTATTTCGATCTTAAATTTTCTCACAATATAGAAAATTAAGCTAGCTTTACATGAGTGTTGGATTCGTGTCATTCTGAACAATGAATCAAAAGTTACAGACGATTTATTGAAGATATGTAAAGTTGATCATCTAGTTAAAGTGATCACTCTAAACTTATCAATGGTGCTCCTTGAGTAAAGGCGTATAAATGATGCATAATGCATGGCATCACACAGTTTGTGACATACCTATTTCAGTTTTAAATTATGTCAAAATATAGAAAATTGATCTAGATTTACTTGGGTGTTGGATTCGTGTCATTCTAAACATCTAATCAAAAGTTAAATACGATTTAGTGCGGACATGTCAAGTTGATCAGCCAATTAAATTATTTATACAAAACTAATAATTGGTGCTTATTCAGCAAAGTTTTACAAAAGAAGCCAAATGTGTGGCATCATGCAGTTTAAGATAGATTATATTACTTAGAGTCTTTGTCATAGCTATTTCGGTCTTACATTTTGTCTCAATAATGAAAATTGAGCTAGCTTAACGTAGGCATTGGGTTCATGTCATTCTGAACACCCAATGTTAAAGACGATTTAATGCGGACATGTAAAGTTGATCGGCGAGTTAAATTGATCGTTGTAAACTCATCATTAGTGCTCATTGGGCAAATATTTACAAAGGAAGCATAATGCATGGCATCAAGCACTTTGGATTATTTGGAGGCTTTGTAATAGCTATTTCGGTTTTAATTTTGTCACAATATAGAAAATTGATCTTGCTTAATCAGTGTTGGATCCGTGTCTGATGAGGACATCAGATCGTCTGGCCGGCCATAAGACCAAAATGGCCGACCAGAAGGCTTGCACGAGACAGCCGGGCCATATGGCGCGTCTGCTGGGCCAAGCGGTACCACTGGCCCTATGATCAGCCGAGCCAGGGCGACCAACTTCTCCAGCGGAGAGGCCCAAACCTCCAGCCCAACTGGCGGCGACATGAATAACACCACTGGCCCAACTGGTGACGCCGGCAGCTCACAAATTAATCTGGCCGGCTCTGATCTCAACTCGGCCAGCTCTACGCACAATCCAGCTGGCTCACGCGATTGCACCACCATTACCACCTCTACACAAGGAGACTCGGATCAACTCAGCTACCAGATTCAAGGCATGAACCTAGATGAAGCCTCTACACCAGTGGTGCCACCAGGAGCCATGACAAGGAGCAGAACAAGGGCACTCTTCCACAAGTTTAGCTTGTGGGTAGACAAGCTCCTAGAAGACCAACGACAAGGAGCATTGGGCCAAGAGTAAAAGGAAGAATCCAAGGGCTTCTCAACATTTCAAAGGACTCCAGAGGCTTGGGCTCTCTTGGAAAAAGAGGTCAAGGCCCAACATTTCGTAACCCTACTCCAAGTTGAACACTAAGGCACGTGTGAGAAAATGTCGGACACCTTCCATTTCTTGGACGAAAGGTAAAAAGGTAAGTTTTCAATTATACACTTGCCTTTTCTGTTTTGCAGGGTGGGAATTAGTAGTTTTCCATTTATTGAGTCAAGAACAATCTAGGTAGTTGTCCTTTTTGGGTTATTTCCTTTTTGTAATTTTTCTTATCCACTTTTGTATCTTTTCCATTTTATTTTGGGTCAACCATAGAAGGTCAAAGCTGCCGAGCATATTAATAAGGCTCCTTCAGCATTGTATTTTGACAACTTTTGATTATTAATAAATAGAGCACTTTTTCCTACGAGTTTTTCTCCTAAAACTCTATCGCTTAGAACCCTAGTTGAGTCCAGCCCTCCTTGCTTCTAAGTTGTGATTTATCACGAGTTTCATCACCCCTCATGTGGTTCACTTCACCCCACCACCAAATAACTCCTAGAAAGCCCCTATCTAGAAGCGTAAGGTCGATTTTCTCGCCTAATCTTCTCCAACCAGCCGCAAGTGTTACGACCTTGATTCGAGGCTAGTATCAGTGTCATTCTGAACTCTAAATAAAAAATTACGGATGATTTAGTGCAGACATGTCAAGGTTATCAGACAGTTAAAATGATCATTCTAAACTGTCCAATGATGCTCATTGAGCAAATGTTAACAAATGAAGCATAATGCACGGTATCACACTGTTTGTGATAGATTGGATTAGTTGGAGACTTCATCTTAGCTATTTCAGCCTTAAATTTTGTCACAATATAGAAAATTGAGCTAGCTTAACCACTACAGGAAAACATTAACATTTCCGACGGAAATAAAACCGTCAAAATATTCCGACGCATTTGCGATGGATTCGCGACGGACTACCGAGGGAGAAAAACCGTCTCGTATTCATCGGGTATCCTTTGGTAATATCCGACGCCAGCACAGCCATTGGGAAATAGATGGTAAAACCCGATAGTGTACCGACGACTTTCCAACGAAAGCGTAGTCGTCGAGATATCCTCTTGAAACCGTCGTAAATTACCGACCTATCTCCTCTCGTCAGTAATTTTCTGACGTCTTTCCGATGGTAGGTGTGTTTTTGCTATCCGTCGGGAATCCGTTGGAAACCCTCATCGTAAAGCCGTCGGAAATATCCGACCATTGTCGGAGTCCGTCGGCAATCCGTCAGAATCATCAGAATAATCTATTAAAATTTTGTGTTTATCCGTCGGTGGTCGGAAACCGTTGGAAATCCGTCGGGAGGTGAAGAAAAAATCTCTTCTAAATATGTGATTATTCGGTTGTTGTCGGAAACCGTCGGAAATCCGTCGGAAATGAGAATATTCTTAAGAATAATTTGTTTAAAATTCGTAATTATCTGTTAAAAATTCATAATTATCTGTTAAAAATTCATAATAATATGTTAAAAATTCGTGATAATATCTAATTTTCACTATAAATAAGCTATGATCTTTCACAATTTCAATTGAACACAAAATTTTAAGAAAATGTGTTCTTCGGGTTCTTATGAGTATTTTCGATCGTGGATGGATAAACCTCGATATGATTCAACAACGGGGGAATTGACTGATGAATTTGCGCAAGGTGTTGAAGAGTTCATGGCATTTGCATCAAAGAATAGTATGACATCGGAATACGGTAAAATGTATTGTCTGTGTATTAAATGTCGAAATCATAGATTAATATCTGTTAGAGAAGCCCGTAATCATTTGTATAGGAATGGATTTATGCCGGGTTACAAAATTTGGTATTCACATGGAGAAACTGATGCAACGATGCAATATTATGGTAGTACGTCAAAAAGGATAGATAGTACTAAAGTTAGGGTAGAGGAACCGACATCAGAAGTTGATATAAACAGAGGTACTGTTCAGATGGTGAATGATGCATTTCATAAACAAAGAGCATCGTACATTGAAGATATTAGGAGAATAGAGGAACCTAATTTGGAAGCCCGGAAATTTTTTGATATGTTAGATGCATCCAAGCAGCCTTTGTATAAAGGATGTAGAGATGTATTATCGCCGTTATCTGCTGCAAGTAGGTTGATGACGATAAAGACGGATTTCAACTTGGCTGCCTTTGTATAAAGGATGTAGAGATGTATTATCGCCGTTATCTGCTGCAAGCAGGTTGATGACGATAAAGACGGATTTCAACTTGGCTGAAGATTGTGTGAATGCGATAGCTGATTTTGTTACAGATATATTACCTGAAAATAATATTGCACCTGCTTCATATTACGAGGTTTAAAAACTTGTATCTAGTCTTGGATTGCCATATTAGATGATCGATGTATGTATTGACAACTGCATGATCTATTGGAGAAATGATGAAAATCGCATGAAGTGCGGATTTGGTCACAAACCTCGATTCAATAGACAAGCGGTAGAGTACCTATTCCACATAAACAGATGTGGTATTTGCCATTAACAGAGAGGTTAAAGAGGTTATATCAATCTGAACACACGGAAAAACCTATGAGATGGCATGCAGAACATAATTCGAATGAAGAAATTGTGCATCCCTCGGATGCAAAAGCATGGAAACATTTTCAACAAGTTTATCCTAGTTTTGCATATGAGCCTAGAAACGTATACCTCGGGTTATCTACAGATGGATTCAACCCTTTTGGGAAGCATGGGAGGCAATACTCGTTGTGGCCAGTTATCGTTACACCTTATAATTTGCCTCCTTCTTTGTGCATGAAATGAGAGTTTTTGTTTCTAACAATTCTCGTCCCCGGCCCAGAGCATCCTAAGCGATCGCTTGATATTTTCTTGCAGCCACTAATTCATGAGTTAAAAATATTGTGGGAAAATGGTGTCGAAGCATTCGATGTTTCCAACCAACAGAACTTTTTGATGCGAGCAGTACTTATGTGGACGATAAGTGATTATCCAGCATATGGTATGTTATCAGGATGGTCGACGCATGGACGATTAGCATGCCCATATTTTCAAGATAATACTGATGCGTTCCAATTGAAACACGGACGAAAGACTAGTTGGTTCGATTGTCATCGTCGATTTGTATCACAGGATCATCCATATCGCCGGAGCACGACATTGTTTAGGAAAAACAAAAAAAATTTTGATGCTCCACCTCCTATTCTTGACAGCAATTATATGATGACTCAACTTAGAGATTTTGGTGCTGAAGAACGGCTTCATGTGGATGTAACGGACATTACCCTTTTGATGGTTGTGGCGAATATCATAATTGGCACAAGAAGAGCATTTTTTGGGATTTACCATATTGGAAGGACCATTTGTTGCGCCATAATCTAGATGTTATGCACATTGAGAAGAATTTTTTTGAAAACATAATGAATACCGTTCTAAATGTGCAAGGAAAAACAAAAGATCATTTGAAAGCTAGATTGGATTTGCCGGATATTTGTTCCTGGAAAGAACTACATGTAATGTCAAATGGAAAATCCTTGTCTCCCGCATTCCGGTTGGATGGGCATACAAAAGACGAATTCTTTGATTGGATTAAGCATAGTGTCAAATTTCCAGATGGATACGCATCTAATATTCGTAATTGTGTCGATACTATTGAAGGTAAATTTTCAGGGATGAAAAGTCATGATTGTCATGTTGTCATGCAAAGACTATTCCCATTTTCCTTTAGCGATCTGCTACCTAAAAACGTCTATGGAGCAATTGCAGGTACGACGTTTACATTATTTTATATATAACTAATCATAATTATGTATATTATATGATATTAAAATATTTTTGTTTAGGGATTGGTGCTTTTTTCTGAGATTTATGTACAAGATCACTTACTGCAGACGATATCCGAAATTTGAAGGAAAAAATACCCGTTCTCATTTGTAACCTTGAGAAAATATTTCCATCAGCATTTTTAATGTTATGGAGCATCTTCCTATTCACCACCCTAGAGAAGCAGCGCTTGGAAGACCTGTTCAGCACCGATGGATGTATCCTTTTGAGAGATATATGTTCCACCTAAAGAAAAAAGTTAAAAATCTTGCCAGGGTTGAAGGTTCAATCATCGCACAAAGTATTAATGAAGAAACATCTAACTTTGCCAGCTACTATTTTCCATCGCAAGTGCAAACAAAAAATAGATGACCTGCACGACATGATGATGGAGGAGAAAACCAAGATATCCAGTGTATATGCCATAAATATTTGCACAAATTGGACGTTTAAGTGGAAAAGGGAAGATGCGACTCCTATAAGAGGAGGAACACAATCACTTGCATTTGTATATTTTAACAAATTGTGATGACATTTTGGAATATGAAAGGTACATTCAATTTAATTTTGTTTTTAGTTATTATTATAATTTATTGTTAATCTTATTTTTTCATAATTAACAGGATATACATGGAACAAATAAGTGTTCATTATTCAGATTACAGCAAGAATGAGTTGGTCGAACTTAAAAAAAGTGAATTTGCAAAATGGTTGCATTTTTATGTTAGTGTTACCACAGTTATGTAATTTTCAATAATATTTTACTATAATTTTCAATATGTATATTTATACTTTACTACATTTTATTATTTTGTTGGTTACTATAGGTCCTTCTAGGGGGATAACGTTTCTCGCATGGTTAGTTGAGTTGGTGAGTGGTCCTACATTTACTGCAAAATCTTATCCAATGTACTGCACTAGTGGATATGCTTTTAAGAGTCATCGCGAAGGAAACTCACAAACAACTTGTAATTACGGTGTATCATCTCAATCGGGAGAAATTGTATACAATGGTATTCTTCGTGAAATATTAGAAGTTCACTATCCATGAATGATTGATTTGAGGTGTATTGTGTTCTATTGTGACTGGTATGACCCTGTCATGGGTCAACGTGAAGACAAATTCGGTGTTACATCTGTCCACTCTTGTAAGCGACATCGAAAATATGATCCTTTTATACTTGCATCACAAGCGGACCAGGTTTGTTACATTCGATATCCACGTGTGAGAAACAAGCAAGATCCTTGGATTACAGTGACCTCAATACATCCTAGAGGAATGGTATGTGGTATTACCGAACAAGAGCCTATGCAACAAAGCAGAACTGGTAACTTAGGTTCAATAGACACTTCTCTTGAAGTTAACCTTGTTGTTGATGACACCACAAACGAAGATTACAACGTGTTTCAAGATTCAGAAGAAGAGATTGGGGAGTTTGACGACCAAAATTCAGCTAATTCGGAATATTCATTAGATTCAGATTAAATTTGTGATAATAAGATTTTTTTCTATACTTTAATTATATATAAATTATCTTTTCTAAATTCAGATTCAAATTCAGATTTAATATTTTCTTTCCATATTTCATTTCCATATGTTCATAAATGCTTACACAGAATATTGAAAAAAGTCATGTTATTTTTAATGCATTTTGTTATATACAAAATAAACTAAAACTTTTTTAATAATATATAAATATTGTTTTCGAAATATTGATATATGTAGCCGTCGGAATGAACAAAAACTTTTTAATAATATATAAATATTTTTGAAATATTGATAAAAATAGCGATGGCTTTCCGACGGCTTTTGTAATTCCATCGGAAATCTATCGGAATGAACAAATTTTTTTTAATAATATATAAAGATTTTCAAAATATTGATATACTCAACCGATGGCTTTCCGACGGCTTTTGTAATTCCGTCGGAAATCTGTCGGAACAAACAAAATTTTTCAATAATATATAAATATTTTCAAAATATTGATATACATAACCGATGGATTTTCGATGGCTTTTTGTAACTCCATCGGAAATCCGTCGGAACACCGTCAATTGCAACGTGTGCATACTATTTGTCGAGCATGCACAAGTTTTAAGTTTATCGACGGAAAACCGACGGATTTCCGATGGCTTAAAATTTTACGAGAGAAACATAATTCCCAACGTGGGATTTTGCGAAAATATTTATTAGGTTTCCGACATATTCCCGATGGAAATTACCGTCGGAAATTTCTAATATAACCTACGGCTGTTTCTTCTTCTTCCTCTCTCGCGTTTATCTCCTTCTCTTCTCATCCTCTTCGCCTCCCGCTGTACGTCGCCGCAAATAGCTGCAAATCGTCGCAAATCGCCGCAAATCATGTAAGTTTTTAATTTTTATAACATGAATAAGTTGATAATATGAATAAGTTCCGATATATGAATAATTTCCACTGTTTTTAGTATTTAGAAGAATGAAAAGGTGTTAAGAGAGTGTTCGGTTATTAGGAGAGACGAATCTTGGTAACTCATAGCTGCAAATCCAGTAATTTTGTGTGGGAAACGTTGTAGGGTTTGATACAAAACAATTTAATTCAGTCGTGAAAAGTTTTCTTTAACAAAGCCATGAAAGCCGCTCTTTGTTAGATTCTTTAAAATGGTATAAGTGATATGATGACTTTGATTAATTGATTCGAAGTTGCATCTTTGAATGATAATAAATTTTGGAAATTTTATTGATTATCGTATTTGGTAATGTGAATATTTTTCAAAAAATATATTAACTATAACTAGGTTTATATCCTTGCCATATGCGAAGTAAAACATGAATATAATATAGATTTAATTATAAAATACTAATTTGTTTAATTGATTCTATCTGTTCAATTTTTAGAAATACATGAAAAAATTATAGAGGTTATGTTTTAGTGATTTTATGAAACAAGAGAGCTTTTTCAACAATGATTTTCAAAACTTTTTCATATTTAAAAATCAAAATATTCATTATTCTAAAAACTATAAATACCATTTATTTAAATATTATTAAAATTACTTTTTTATAAAAATATCATAAACATTAAAAAATTATAGGTCGTATCAAGGTTACAAAAGACGTGGTGAGTCATCGACTCCGAGTTTTATACCAACTCAAATTCCAGAATCTGTAAATGATTCTTTCCGACCAATGACAATTGAAGAGTTGGTTCAGGAGCCTGGTCGTGAACTTCTTATATTTCTCGATCCGAGACGTCAAGGAAATTCGATATGGTAAATTAAATTTTCTATAATTATATTTAAAATAATTATTTCAATGTTATTCTATAATTATATTTAAAATAAGTACTTAAACGCTATTGTAATAAAAATTCGTAGGTTTGGTATTTCAAACAATGGAATAAGCAAATCTATATTATAGATGCTTCATTCTCTTTTGAACAAACCATATACCAAATTTCGAGATATTCCGTACGAGGAACGTCAGATTTGGTTCAGGACGTTTGCGGTACGTTATTTAAAATTTAAATATATAATTATTTTAAATAGTTTTTAATAATATTTTTAGTAATATATACTAAAATTTCGCAGCAAGAATTTACATGGGATCCAATGAACACAAAATTGGTGGAAGAAGCTTTCGAAAAAGAGGCTGTAGTACAATTTTCCCGCCACATGAACGAGTGGAAACAAAAATGGAAAAAGGAAAAAGATAAACCAAGAGGGTTGAATGAGTCGGTTTGGAACGACTTTATTTGTTATTGGGAATCTTCCAGCGCTGAGGTCATCTCGAAAACTAATTTGGGAAACCGGAAGAGCGACCGAGGAGGCAAAGGCATTTATATTCACAATACCGGATCGACTAGTTTTCTGAGACGAGCTGATCAATTGGTAAATTAATTATTATATTAATTATTTATTATTATTTAAAAATTTAAAAACTATTAATTTAGAATTTTTTTATTTTTAGGCACAAGAAATTGGAGCGCCTCCAGATCACTTGCAACTTCTCGAGGCCGTCCACACGAACAAAAAGACTGGTCGTATCCAAGATGGTCTCGTTAGCGAGATCATCGAAAAAGTAAAAAAGAAAAAGGTGATATTCTAACCCAGCAGTCTCAAGTTGGTTTTTCATCTTCGGTCGCCGAATTGCCTCGTTCTGAGATTAACCATCTCGTTCTTGATGTTAGTTTTTTTTAAAATATATAATTAATATTATAATTATTTTCATTAAATTTTCTAATAATATTTTTTTATTTTTACAGGAAGTACCATTTTCAAAGGGTCGTCATCCAGGACTCGGGAGAGTTGCAGATACCGGTGGGGCAACATCTGCAGGTAGAAACGAGGAAAATGAGCAACAAAAAGAAGAAATGGCGGCTATGAAAATAGAGATGAATAATCTCAAAAGCTTTATAGAAATGATAAAAAATATATTGTCTGATGACTTTTTTTCTCCTCCTTCTCCTCCTGCCCCTCCTTTTTAATTTGTATTTCAAAACAATTGAATTAATTATAATATTATTTTATTAATTGTATGATTATTTTTAAAAATATATACAAATATTAATTTAATTCAATAAAATAAAATATTTATTAATTTATTTTTAAATTTATTTTTTAATATTTATATTTTAAAAATATTTAATTCAATATTTTTAAAATATCAATATTAAAAAAATAAATTTTTTATTTTTTCAATTAATTGGTTTTTTCCGCCGGATTATGTCGTCGCTGCCGTCGGAAACGTGTTGCGATATTCCGACGGTTATAAACCATCGAGAACTATCATCGGACCAAATTCCCGATGGTGGAAGTCGTCAGAAAATGTCCCTCGATAATTCGTCGGTAATTTCCGATGGCTGCGGACCATCGAATATCCATCGGTATTTTCCGACGGACCATTTGCATCAAAAACCCTTCAGAAGTTTCCGTCGGCATATTTAATCTCCAATCCATCAGAAATTCCCGATTAATTCCCGACGGAATCTAATTTCAAAAAAAATAGTCCCAACGGACTATTTTCGTCGGAAATTAGTCGAGAATCTGTTTAACTGATGTGTTTGCGACGAATATGGCCGTCGGAAATGTGTTGTTTTCTTGTAGTGAACATTGGCGTTGGATTCGTGTCATTCTGAACTATTAATCAAAAGTTAAAAATGATTTAGTGCGCACATGTCATGTTGATCGGTCAGTTAAATTGATCATTCTAAACTGATCACGGTGCTCATTGACCAAAGGTTTACGAATGAAGCATAATGCAAGGCATCATGCAGTTTGGAATAGATTTTGGATCAATTGGAAGTTTTGTTGTAGGTATTCAATCTAAAATTTTCTAACAATATAGAATATATAGCTAGCTTAACAAGGGCATTGGATTCGTGTCAATCTAAACTCTAAATCAAAAGTTACAGACGATTTAGTGTGGATATGTCAAGATGATCGGCCAGTTAAAATGATCATTCTAAACTGATCATTGGTGCTTCTTGAGTAAAGGCTTATAAATTAAACACAATGTATGGCATCACGCAATTTAGGATTGATTGGATTGTTTTGAGGCTTTGACTAGCTCTTCCGTCTCAAATATTATCACAATATGGAAAATTGAGCTAGTTTAACATGGGCGTGGGTTCATGTCATTTTGAGCTCTAAATCAAAAGTTAAAGACGATCATCCTATTTAGGATTTAGTGTGGACATGTCAAGTTGATCAGCTAGTTAAAATGATCATCCTAAACTTACCATTGGTGATCCTTGAGTAAAGGCATAAAAATGAAGCACAATGCATGACATCATGCAGTTTGGGAAAGATTGGATTACTTGGAGGCTTTGTCGTAGCTATTTTGGTCTTAAAGTTTTTCACAATATAGAAAATTAAGCTAGCTTTACTTGGGCGTTGGATTCGTGTCATTCCGAACAGTAAATCAAAAGTTATAGACGATTTAGTGCGGATATTTCAAGTTGATCGGCCAATTTAATTGATCTTTCTAAACTGAACACAGGTGCTCATTGAGCAAAGGTTTACAAATGAAGCATAATACATAGCATTAGGCGTTTTGGGATAGATTGGATTACTTGGAGGCTTTGTCGTACCTATTTCAGTTTTAAGTTTTGTCACATTATAGAAAATTGAGCTAGCTTAACGTGGGCATTGTATTCCTATCATTCTGAACTCTAAATCAAAAGTTACATATGATTTAGTGTGGACATGTCAAGTTGATCGGCCAGTTAAAGTGAACATTCTAAACTAATCATTGGTGCTCGTTGAGTAAAGGCTTATAAATGAAGCATAATGCGTGCATCACGCGGTTTAGGATAGATTGGATTACTTTGAGGCTCTGCCTAGTTCTTTCAGTCTCAAATGCTCTTACCATATATAAAATTGAACTAGCTTAACGTGGGCATTGGATTCATATTATTTTGAGCTCTAAATCAAAAGTTAAAGATGATTTAGTGTGGACATGTCAAGTTGATCAGCTAGTTAAAATGATCATTCTAAACTGATCATTGGTGATCTTTGAGTAAAGGCATACAAATGAAGCGTTATGCATGGCATCACGCTGTTTGGGACAAATTGGATCAATTGGAAGCTTTTTCGTACCTATTTCAGTCTTAAATTTTGTCACAATATAGAAAATTGAGCTAGCTTAACGTGGGCATTTGATTCGTGTCATTCTAAACTTTGAATCAAAATTTAATGACAATTTAGTGCGGATATGTCAAGTTGATCGGCCAGTTAAATACATCATTCTAACTAATAATTGGTGCTCATTGAGCAAAGGTTTCAAATGAAGCATAATGCAAGGCTTCACATAGTTTGGGATAGATTGGATTACTTGGAGGCTTTTTCATAGCTACTTCGGTTTTAAATGTTGTCACAATATAGAAAATTGAGCTAGATTAATGTTGGTGTTGGATTCATGTCAATCTAAACTCTAAAAAAAGTTACGGACGAATTAGTGTGGACATATCAAGTGTATAGGCCAGTTAAAATGATAAATCTAAACTGAGCATTGGTGCTCATTGAGTAAAGGTTTACAAATGAAGCATAATGCATGGCATCATGCAATTTGGGATTGATTGGATAACTTGGAGGTTTTGTTGTAGCTATTTTGGTCTTAAATTTTGTCACAATATAGAAAATTGAACAAGTTTAACGTGGGCGTTGGATTCGTGTCATTCTGAACACTCAATCGAAAGTTAAAGAGATTTAGTGCGCACATATCAAGTTGAACGGCCAATTAAATTGATCATTCTAAACTAATCATTCGTGCTCATTGAGAAAAGGTTTACAAATGATGCCTAATGCTTGGCATCACGCAGATTGGATAGATTGGATTACTTAGAGGTTTGTCATAGCTATTGTGGTCTTAAATTTTGTCGCAATATGGAAAATTGAGCTAGTTTAATATGGGCATTGGATTCGTCTCATTCTGAACTCTAAATAAAATGTTACGGACAATTTAGTGTAGATATGTCAAGGTGATCGGCCAGTTAAAATGATCATTCTAAACTGATCATTGGTGCTCATTGAGCAAAGGTTTACAAATAAAGCATAATGCATGAAATCACGCAGTTTGGGATAGATTGGATTACTTGGAGGTTTTGTCATAGCTATTTCAGTCTTAAATTTTGTAATAATGTAGAAGATTAAGCTAGCGTAATGGGGGTGTTGATTCGTGTCATTCTAAACTCTAAATAAATAGTTACGGACAATTTAGTGCCAACATGTCAAGGTTGTCAGCCAGTTAAAATAATCATTCTAAACTGATCATCGGTGTTCAGTGACCAAATGTTAACAAATGAAGTATAATGCATGGTATCACACTGTTTTTGATAGACTGGATTAGTTGGAGACTTTTTCTTAGCTATTTCAGCCTTAAATTTTGTCAAATATAGAAAATTGAGCTAGCTTAACGTTGGCGTTGGATTTGTGTCATTCTAAACTCTGAATCAAAAGTTAAACACGAAATCAGTGCGCATATGTCATGTTGATCGGCCAGTTAAATTGATTATTCTAAACTGATCACCGGTGCTCATTGACCAAAGGTTTACGAATGAAGCATAATTCATGGCATCACGCAGTTTGGGATAGATTTTAGATTACCTGTAGGCTTTGTTTTAGGTATTTCAATCTAAATTTTATCACAATATAGAATATATAGCTAGCTTAACGTGGGCGTTGGATTCGTGTCATTCTGAACTCTAAATCAAAAGTTATAGACGATTTAGTGCGGATATGTCAAGTTGATCGGTCAGTTAAAATGATCATTCTAAACTGATCATTGGTGCTCCTTGAGTAAGGGCTTATAAATGAAACACAATGCGTGGCATCACACAATTTAGGATTGATTGGATTATTTTTAGGTTTTGCCTAGCTCTTCAGTCTCAAATGTTGTCACAATATGGAAAATTGAGCTAGCCTAACGTGGGTGTGGGTTTATGTCATTTTGAGCTCTAAATCAAAGGTTAAAGACGATCATCCTATTTAGGATTTAGTGCTGACATGTCAAGTTGATCAGATAGTTAAAATGATCATCCTAAACTTACCATTGTTGATCCTTGAGTAAAGGCGTATAAATGAAGCACAATGCATGTCATCACGCAGTTTGGGATAGATTGGATTACTTGGAGGCTTTTTCGTAGCTATTTCAGTCTTAAATTTGTTCACAATATAAAAAATTGAGCTAGCTTTACTTGGGCGTTGGATTCGTGTCATTTTGAACTCTAAATCAAAAGTGATAGACGATTTAGTGCAGAAATTTCAAGTTGATCGGCTAGTTAAATTGATCATTCTAATTTGATCATTGTGCTCTTTGAGCAAAGGTTTAAAAATGAAGCATACTGCATGGTATTGTGATGGTTGGGATAGATTGGATTACTTAGAGGTTTTGTGATATCTATGTCGGTCTTTGATCTGTCACAATATAGAAGATTGAGCTAACTTAATGTGGGTGTTGCATTCTTGTAATTCTAAACTCTAAATAAAAAGTTAAGGGCGATTTAGTGCGGACATGTCAAGTTGATCGGACAGTTAAAATGATCATTCTAAATTGATCATTGGTGCTCATTAAGCATATGTTTACAAATGAAGCATAATGCATGGCATCACATAGTTTGGGATATATTGGATTACTCTGAGATTTTGTCGTAGCTATTTTGGTATTAAGTTTTGTCACAATATAGAAAATTGAGCTTGCTTAACGTGGGCATTGGATTCGTGTCATTTTGAATTCCGAATCAAAATTTAAAGAAAATTTAGTGCGCACATGTTATGTTGATCGGCCAATTTAATTGATCTTTCTAAACTGATCACAGGTGCTCATTCAGGAAAGGTTTACAAATGAAGCATAATACATAGCATCATGCGTTTTGGGATAGATTGGATTACTTGGAGGCTTTGGCGTAGCTATTTCAGTCTTAAATTTTGTCACATTATAGAAAATTGAGCTAGATTAACATGGTCGTTGAATTCCTATCATTCTGAACTCTAAATCAAATGTTACATATGATTTAGTATGGACATGTCAAGTTGGTCGGCCAGTTAAAGTGAACATTCTAAACTAATCATTGGTGATCGTTGTGTAAAGGCTTATAAATGAAGCATAATGCATGCATCACGCGGTTGAGGATAGATTGGATTACTTTGCGGCTTTGCCTAGCTCTTTCAGTCTCAAATGCTGTTAAAATATGGAAAATTGAACTAGCTTAACGTGGGCGTTGGATTCATAATGCATCGCATCACGCAGTTTGCGGTAGATTGGTTTACTTGGAGGTCTTGTCATAGCTATTTTGGTATTAAACTTTTCCAGTTTATAGAAAATTGAGCTAGTTTAATGTGGGCGTTGGATTCGTCTCATTCGGAACTCTAAATAAAAAGTTACAAACGATTTAGTGCGGACATGTCAAGTTGATCGGCCAGTTAAATGATCATTCTAAAGTGATCATTGGAGCTCATTGAGAAAAGGTTTACAAATGAAGCATAATCCATGGCATCATGCAGTTTGGGATGGATTGGATTACTTGGAGATTTTTTCGTACCTATTTCGGTCTTAAATTTTCTCACAATATAGAAATTTGAGCTACATTTACGAGGGGGTTGGATTCGTGTCATTCTAAATTCTGAATAAAAACTTCAAGACGATTAAGTGAGGATATTTCAAGTTGATCGGCCTGTTAAATACATAATTCTAAACTAATAATTGGTGCTCATTGAGCAAAGGTTTCAAATGAAGCATAATGCAAGGCATCACGCATTCTGGGATAGATTGGATTACTTGGAGGCTGTTTCATAGCTACTTTGGTTTTAAATGTTGTCACAATATAGAAAATTGAGCTAGATTAATGTGGGCATTGGATTCGTGTCAATCTAAACTCTAAAATAAGTTACAGACGAATTAGTATGGACATGTCAAATGTATCGGCCAGTTAAAATGATCAATCTAAACTGATCATTGGTGCGCATTGAGTAAAGGTTTACAAATGAAGCATAATGCATGGCATCATGCAATTTGGTATTGATTTGGATTACTTTGAGGTTTTGTTGTAGCTATTTTGGTATTGATTTGGATTACTTTGAGGTTTTGTTGTAGCTATTTTGGTCTTAAATTCGGTCACAATATAGAACATTGAACAAGTTTAACGTGGGCGTTGGATTCGTGTCATTCTGAACACTCAAACAAAAGTTAGAGAGATTTAGTGTGCACATATCAAGTTGAACGGCAAATTAAATTGATCATTCTAAACTGATCATTAGTGCTCATTGAGAAAAGGTTTACAAATGAACCGTAATGCTTGGCATCATGCAGATTGGATAGATTGGATTACTTGGAGGTTTGTCATAGCTATTGTGGTCTTAAATTTTGTCGCAATATGGAAAATTGAGCTAGTTTAATATGGGCATTGGATTCGTCTCATTCTGAACTCTAAATAAAAAGTTACGGACAATTTAGTGCGGACATGTCAAGGTGATCGGCCAGTTAAAATGATCATTCTAAACTGATCATTGGTGCTCATTGAGCAAAAGTTTACAAATAAAGCATAATGCATGAAATCACGCAGTTTGGGATAGATTTGATTACTTGGAGGTTTTGTTATAGCTATTTCATTCTTAAATTTTGTCATAATGTAGAAGATTAAGCTAGCGTAATGGGGGTGTTGATTCGTGTCATTTTAAACTCTAAATAAAAAGTTATGGACGATTTTGTGCGGATATGTTAAGTTGATCGGCCAGTTAAAATGATTATTATAAACAGATCATTGGGGCTCATTAAGCAAAGGTTCACAAATGAAGCATAATGCATGGCATCATGCAGTTTGGGATAGATTGGATTACTTAGAGACTTTGTCAAACCTATTTCAGTCTTAAATTATGTCACAATATAAGAAATTGAGCTAGCTTAACGTGGGTGTTGGATTCATGTCATTCTGAACTGTGAATTAAAAGTTAAATACGATTTAGTGCGCACATGTCATGTTCATCGGCCAGTTAAATTGATCTTTCTAAAGTGATCACTGGTGCTCACTGAGAAAAGGTTTACAAATGAATCATAATATATAGCATCACACAGTTTGGGCTAGATTGGATTACTTGGAGACACTGTCGTAGCTATTTCAGTCTTAAATTTTGTCACAATATAGGAAAAATGAGCTAACTTAACGTGGGCATTGGATTCGTGTCATTCTGAACCTTAAATCAAAAGTTACAGATGATTTTGTGTAGACATGTCAAGTTGATTGCCAAGTTAAAATGATCATTCTAATCTGATCATTGGTGCTGCTTGAGTAAAGGCTTATAAATGAAGCATAATGCAAGGCATCAGACAATTTAGGATAGATTGGATTACTTTGATGCTTTGCCTAGATCTTTCAGTTTTAAATGTTGTCACAATATGGAAATTGAACTACCTTAACGTAGGCGTCGGACTAATGTCATTTTGAGCTCGAAGTCAAAAGTTGAAGACGATTTTGCCCAGACATTTAAAGTTGATCAGCTAGTTAAAATGATCATTCTAAACTGATCATTTTTGATCATTGAGCAAAGGTTTACAAATGAAGCATAATGCATGGAATCATGCAGCTTGGGATAGAATGGATTACTTGGAGGCTTTTTCATAGCTAACTCAGTCTTAAATTTTGTCATAATATAGAAAATTGAGCTACCCTAATGTGGGCATTAGATTCATGTCATTTTGAACTCTAAATAAAAGTTACAGACGATTTAGAGCAGACATGTCAAGTTGATCAGCCAGTTAAAATGATCATTCTAAACTGATCTTTGGTGCTCATTAAGTAAAGGTTTACAAATGAGGCATAATGCATGGCATCACGTATTTTGGGATAGATCGGATTACTTGGAGGCTTTGTCGTAGCTATTTTGGTTCTAAATTTTGTCATAATATTAAAAATTGAGCAAGCTTAATGTGGGCGTTGGATTCGTGTCATTTTGTGGACTGAATCAAAAGTTAAAGACGATTTAGTGCGGACATGTCAACTTGATCAGCCAGTTAAAATGATCATTCTAAAATGATCATTCTAAACTGATCATTGGTGCTCATTGAGAAAAGGTTTACAAATGAAACATAATGCGTGGCATCACGCAATTTGGGATAGATTGGATTGCTTGGAGGCTTTATCGTTGTTATTTTTGTTTTAAGTTTTGTCACAATAGAAAATTGAGCTAGCTTAACGTGGGCGTTGGATTCCTGTCACTTTAAACTCTAAATCAAAAGTTGTGGAAGATTTTAACTTGCCAATTAGTAAAAAAGAAAAAATACCAAAAGAGAAATCGACCAAAACAACCAAGATATTTCGTATCAATTAGTAGAAAAGTTTCCATATTTCAACTCTTCCATTTTTCAAATTTTTCCTTTTTTTCTAGTTACAATTTCTCCTATAAAAGAAAACCTCCTCATCGAATCTTAGGAGCAAATTAAGTTGTTTTTCTTTTGTAGCAAGCAATGGCAGAAGGGAATCAAGATGCAGCAGAGGCCATGATGGCCATGTTCACCACCCTGCAAACGCAATTCGCATCAATTGGCAAGAGGTTGGAGCGCGTGGAGAGGTTGGTATGATTCCAGGCCATAAGGCATGTGAGAGCTGACCAAGACCTTGCTGAGGGTCCTGATCACCCTAGGACACGGCTCAAACAAGAGGAGCCCCAGCCGGTTGGAGATGAAGACGCACAGCCTCACCGCTATCACCCTAGACCGAGAGGACCTCCACGGCAATCAGGAGCAAAAAGCCTCCCTGTAATCCAAAGTATCCCGAATTGCGTGATGCCATGCATTATCCTTTATTTAAAACCCTTTACTCAAGGAGAACCAATGATCAGTTTGAAAAAATAATTTTAACTGGTTGATCAACTTGAAATCATCTCACTAAATCGTCTGTATTTTTTATTTAGGGTTCTGAACGACATGAATCCATTGCCCACGTTAAGCTAGTTCAATTTTCTATATTGTGACAGCATTTGAGACTGAAAGAGCAACGACAAAGCCTCCGAGTAACCTAATGTATCCAAAACTCCGTAATGCCATGCATTATGGTTCATATATAACCCTTTACTCAAGCAGCACCAATGATTTGTTTAGAATGATCATTTTAACTAGCCGATCAAGTTTACATGTTCACACTAAATCATCCGTAACTTTTTCTTTAGAGTTCAAAATTACACGAATCCAACATACACGTTAAGCTACCTCAATTTTTTATAATGTGACAAAATTTAAGACGAGCTATAACAAAGCCTCCAAGTAATCCAATCTATGACAAACTGCGTGATGCCATTCATTATGCTTCATTTGTAAACCTTTGCTCAATAAGCACCAATGATCAATTTAGAATGATCTTTGTAACTGGCCGATCAACTTGACATGTCTGCACTAAAACGTCTGTAACTTTTGATTTAGAGTTTGGAATGACACGAATCCAACACCCACGTTCAGCTAGCTCAATTTTCTATATTGTGACAACATTTGTGACTGAAAGAGCAAAGACAAACCCTCCAACTAATTCAATGTATCCTAAATTGTGTGATGCCATGCCATATGCTTCATTTATAAGCCTTTACTCTAGGAGCACCAATGATTAGTTTAGAATGATCATTTTAGCTGGCCGATCAACTTGACATGTCCGCACTAAATCTTCCACAACTTTTGATTTAGAGTTTAAAGTGACAGGAATCCAACGCCCACGTTAAGCTAGCTCAATTTTCTATTGTGACAAAACTTAAAACCAAAATAACAACGATAAAGCCTCTAAGTAACCCAATCTATCCCAAAATGTGTGATGCCATGCACTATGCTTCATTTATAAGCCATTACTAAAGGAGCACCAATGATCAGTTTAGAATGATCATTCTAACCAGCCCATCAACTTGACACGTCTGAACTAAATCATCCGTAACTTTTTATTTACAGTTTAAAATGACATGAATCCAATGCCTACGTTAAGCTAGCTCAATTTTATATTTTATGAAAACATTTAAGACCGAAATAGCTATGACATAGTCTCCAAGTAATCCAATTTATCCCAAACTGCGTGATGCCTTGCATTATGCTTCATTTATAAGCATTTACTCAAGGACCACCAATGCTAAGTTTAGAATGATCATTTTAACTTGCCAATAACCTTGACATGTCCGCACTAAATCGTCTGTAACTTTTGATTTAGAGTTCAAAATGACATGAATCAACCGCCCACATTAAGCTAGCTCAATTTTCCATATTGGGACAATGACTGAGACTGTAAGAGCTACAAAAAAGCCTCCCTGTAATCCAGAGTATCTCGAATTGCGTGATGCCATGCATTATCCTTCATGTAATCCAACGTACACGTTAAGCCACCTCAATTTTTTATAATGTGTTAACACTTAAGACGAGCTATAACAAAGCCTCCAAGTAATCCAATCTATCACAAACTGCGTGATGCCATGCATTATGCTTCATTTGTAAACCTTTGCTCAATAAGCACCAATGATCAATTTAGAATGATCTTTGTAACTGGCCGATCAACTTTACATGTCCGCACTAAATCGTCCGTAACTTTTGATTTAGAATTTGGAATGACACGAATCCAACACCCACGTTCAGCTAGCTCAATTTTCTATATTGTGACAACATTTGTGACTGAAAGAGCATGGACAAACCCTCCAACTAATTCAATGTATCCTAAATTGCGTGATGCCATGCCATAAGCCTTTACTCAAGGAGCACCAATGATTAGTTTAGAATGATCATTTTAGCTGGCTGATCAACTTGACATGTCCGTGCAAGACGGACCTGTAGTAACCTACAAAATAATTGAATGCACTCAACTATATATTTAAACATATATATATATATATATATATATATATATATATATATATATATAACTAGGAAATTATTATTCAAAATTACATAATTGTGGTAACACTGTCATAAAAGTGCAACCATTTTGCAAATTCGCTCTTTTTATGTTCGACCAACTTGTTCTCTGTGTAATTTGAATAATGAACACGTATTTGATCCATGTATATCCTGTTAATTATGGACAAAATAATTAAAAATAAATTATAATAACAATTAAAAACAAAATTTAATTGAATGTACCTTTCATATTCCAAAATGTCATCGCAATTTGTCAAAATATACAGATGCGAGTAATTGTTTTCCTCCTCTGATAGGCATCGCGTCTTCCATTTTCCACTTAAGCATCCAATTTGTGCAAATACTTCTGGCACATACACTAGATTACTTGATTTTTCTCCTCCATCATCATGTCGTGCAGGTCGTCTATTTTTTGTTTGGACTTGCAATGGAAAATAGTAGCTGGCAAAGTTAGATGTTTCTTCATTAATACTTTGTGCGACGATTGAACCTTCAAGCTTGGCAAGATTTTTAACTATTTTCTTTAGGTCGAACATATATCTCACAAAAGGATACATCCATCGGTACTTAACAGATCCTCCAAGCGCTGCTTCTCTAGCGAGGTGAATAGGAAGATGTTCCATAACATCAAAAAACGCTGGTGGAAATATTTTTCTTTAGGTATATTTTTCTCCAAATTTCGGATATAGTCTCCAGTAAGTGATCTTGTACATAAATCTCGGAAAAAAACACCAATTCTTGCATAATAAAAAAGTTAATATCATATAATATATAAAATTATGATTATTTACATATAAAATAATGTAAACGTACCTACAATTGCTCCGTAAACGTTTTTAGACAGAAGATCGCTAAAGGCAAATGGAAATAGTCTTTGCATGAAAACATGACATTAATGACTTTCCATCCCTGTAAATTTGCTTTCAATAGCATCGACACAATTACTATGATTAGATGCGTATCCGTCTGGAAATTTAACACTATGCTTAATCCACTCAAAGAACTCGTCTTTTGCATGCGCATCCAACCGGAATGCAGGAGACAATGATTTTCTATTCGACATTACATGTAGTTCCTTCCAGGAATAAATATCTGGCAAATCCAATCTAGGTTTCAAATTATCTTTCGTTTCCCTTGCACATTTAGAACTGTATCATTATGTTCTCGAAAAAAAAATTTTCAATGCACATAACATCTAGATTGTGGCGCAACAAATGGTCCTTCCAATATGGTAAATCCAAAAAAAATACTCTTCTTGTGCCAATTATGGTATTCGCCACAACCATCAAAAGGATAATGTTTGTTACCTCCACATGAAGCCGTTCTCTCAACATCAAAATCTCTAAGTTGAGTCATCATATAATTCCCGTCAAGCATAGGAGGTGGACCATCAAAATTTTTTTTGTTTTTTCTAAACAATGTCGTGCTCCGGTGATATGGATGATCTTGTGGTAGAAAGCGTCGATGACAATCGAACAAACTAGTCTTTCGTCCGTGTTTCAGTTGGAACGCATCAGTATTATCTTGACAATATGGGCAAGCTAACTTCCATGCGTCGACCATCTTGATAACATACCATATGCTGGAAAATCACTTATGGTCCACATAAGTACTGCTCGCATCAAGAAGTTATGTTAGTTGGAAACATCGAATGCTTCGACACCATTTTCCCACCAAATTTTTAACTCATGAATTAGTGGCTAGAAGAAAATATCAAGCGATCGCTTAGTATGCTCTGGACCGGGGACAAGAATTGTTAGAAACAAAAACTCTCGTTTTATGCACAATGAAGTAGGCAAATTATAAAGTGTCACGATAACTGGCCACAACGAGTATTGCCTCCCATGCTTCCCAAAAGGGTTGAATCCATGTGTAGATAACCGAAGGTATACGTTCCTAGGCTCATATGCAAAACTAGGATAAACCTCTTTAAAATTTTTCCATGCTTCTACATCCAAGGGATGCACAATTTCTCCATTCGAATTATGTTCTGCATGCCATCTCATAGGCTTTGCCATGTGTTCAGATTGATATAACCTCTTTAACCTTTCTGTTAATGTTAAATACCACATCCGTTTATGCAGAATAGGTACTCTGCCGCTTCTCTCTTGAAATCGAGGTTTGTAACAAAATCGGCACTTCATGGGGTTTTCATCATTTCACCCAATAGATCATGTAGTTGTCAATACATTCATCGATCATCCAATACGACAATCCAAGACCAGATATAAGTTTTTGAACCTCGTAATATGAAGCAGTTGCAATATTATGTTTAGGTAATATATCTCTAACAAAATCAGCTATCGCATTCACACAATCTTCAGCCAGGTTGAAATCCGTCTTTATCGTCATCAACCTGTTTGCAGCAGATAAAGGCGATAATCCATCTCTACATCCTTTATACAAAGGCTGCTTGGATGCATCTAACATATCAAAAAATTTATGGGCTTCCAAATCAGGTTCCTCTATTCTACTCCTATCTTCAATGTACGATTCTCTTTGTTCACAAAATACATCATTCACCATCTGAACAGTACCTACGTTTATATCAACTTCTAAAGCTGGTTCCTCTAATCTATACAAATGATTACGTACTTCTCTAACATTGATTAATCTATGATTTCGACATTTAAGACATGGACAATACATTATACCGTATTCCGATGTCATGCTATTGTTTGATGCAAATATCATGAACTCTTCAACACCTTGCACAAATTCATCCGTCAATTCCCATGTTGTTAAATCATACGGAGGTTTATCCATCCCCGATCGAAAATAATCAGAAGAACCTGAAGAAGACATTTATTAAGATTTTTTGTTCTGGTGACATTGTGAAGGAGCAGAGCGTATTTATATTGAAAATTAGAAGTTTATCAAGAATTTTTAACAGATTATTATGAACTTTTAACAAATTATTACAAATTTTTAGCAGATTATTACGAATTTTAAACAAATTATTCAGAATTTTTAACAGATTATTACGAATTTTTAACAGATTATTACGAATTTTTAACAGATTATTACGAATTTTTAACAGATTATTACGAATTTTTAACAGATTATTATGAATTTTTAACAAATAATCACAAATTTTTAACATAATATTCTTCAGGATATTCCCATTTCCGACGGATTTTTGACGGTTGCCGACAACTGCCAAAAATTTTCGACGACCAACCGACGACCCTCTACATTTACAGATGGGCCAAACTAACAAATGCCAAAAATTAGGCTTTCGTCAGAAAGTCATCAGAACTACCGACGGATTTCCGATGACGTGAATATTTATTTATCTAAAAAGGTAATTAATTGGAATCAATCCTCCAATATATTCTCGACGGATTCCATACGGATAGTAAAAACAAGAATCCATCGGAAAGTCACTGGTAGAAAACCAACGGTTTCGATTTCGTCGGCACTTTCCGACCGTTTCAAGAGGATATCCTGAAGTCGATGTTGTCGTCGGTAACCGAATGGAAGTCCGTTGGGTTTTACCATTGATTTCCCGATAGTGGTGCAAACATCTGGATTTACCAACGGAATACAGACGATATATTTTCCATCGGTAATCTGTCGAAAAACCATCGATAACCCGTCGGAAAACTATCTATTAACCATTGGAATATTCTGTCGGAAATGCAGTCTGAAATGTTAATATTTTCTTGTAGTGCTATCCCAAATTGCGTGATGTCATTCATTACACTTTCTTTATGGGCCTTTACTCAAGGAGCACCAATGATCAGTTTAGGATGACCATTTGAACGGGCCGATCAACTTGACATATCCGCACTAAATCGTCCATAACTTTTGATTTAGAGTTCAAAATGACACGAATCCAATGCCCACGGTAAGCTAGCTCAATATTCCATATTGTGACAATCTTTGAGACTGAAAGAGCTACGAAAAAGCCTTCAAATAATCCAATCTATCACAAACTGCGTGATGTCATGCATTATGCTTCATTTATAAGCCTTTACTCAAGGAGAACCAATGATCAGTTTAAAATGATCATTTTAACTGGCCGATCACCTTGACATGTCCACACTAAATCATCCGTAACTTTTGATTTAGAGTTCAGAATGACACGAATCCAACCTTCAGCTACTTCGATTTTCAATATTGTGACAAAATTGAAGGCCAAAATAGCTATAACAAAGCGTCGTGGTAATCCAATCTATCAAAAACTACATGATGTCATGCATTATGCTTCATTTATACGCCTTTACTCAATGAGCACCAATGATCAATTTAGAGTGATCATTTTAACGAGCTGATCAACTTGACATATCCGCACTAAATCATCTTTCATTTTTTAATTTAGAGCTCACAATGAGATGAATCCAACACCCACATTAAACTAGCTCAATTTTCCATATTGTGGCAACATTTGAGACTTAAAGAGCAAAGAAAAAGCCTCAAAGTAATCCAATATATCCCAAATTGCGTGATTCCGTGCATTGTGCTCCATTTATAAACCTTTGCTCAATGAACACCAATGATCAGTTTCGAAAGTTCATTTTAACTACCGAATCAAGTTGACATGCCAAACTAAATCATCCGAAACTTTTGATTTACATTTCAGAATGACACGAATTCAACGCCCAAGTAAACCTAGCTCAATTTTGCATATTGTGACAAAATTTAAGACCAAAATAGCCACGAAGAAATCTCCAAGTAATCTAATCTTTCCCAAACTGCGTGATACCATGCATTATGCTTCATTTACATGCCTTTTGTCAATCAGGACCAATGATCAGTTTAGAATGATCATTTTAACTAGCATACCAAATTGACATGTCTGCGTTAAATCATCATTAACTTTTAATTTAGAGCTTGAAATGAGATAAATCCCAACTCCCACATTAAGTTAGCTCAATATTCCATAGTGTGACAATATTTGAGAATGAAAGATATACGACAAAGACTCCAATTAATCCAATCTATGCCAAACTGCGTGATGCCATGCATTACGCTTCATTTATACGCCTTTACGCAATGAGCAGCAATGATTAGTTCAGAATGATCGTTTTAATTAGCTGATCAAATTGACATGTCGGCACTCAATCGTCTTTAACTTTTAATATAGAGCTCAAAATAAGATGAGGCCAACACCCTCGTTAAGCTAGTTCAGTTTTCAATACTGTGACATTTGAGACTGAAAGAGCTACGGCGACGTTTCAAAGTAATCCAATATATCCCAAACTGCATGATTCCCTACATTATGCTTCATTTGTAAACCTTTTCTCAATGAGTACAAATCGTCAGTTTAGAATGTTCATTTTAACTAGCTGATCAACTTGACTTTTCCGCACTAAATCGTCTTTAACTTTTAATTTTGAGTTAAAAATGAAATTAATCCAACGCCCACGTTAAGTTAGCTCAATATTCAATATTTGTGACAATATTTGTGACTGAAAGAGCTTTGACTGAGCCTCCAAGTTAGCCAATATATCCAAAACTGCATGATGCCATACATTGCGATTTCTTTATAAGCCTTTAATCAAAGATCGCCAATGATCAGTTTAGAATGACCATTTTTACTGGCCGATCAACTTGACATATCCTCACTAAAACGTTGGTATCTTTTGATTTAGAGTTCACAATGACACGAATTGAACGTCCACGTTAAGCTTGTTCAGTTTTCTATATTATGATTTAATTTAAGACTAAAATAGCTACGACAAAGCTTCCAAGTAATCCAATCTATCCCAAGCACTATGATGTCATGTATTATGCTTCATTTATACGCCTTTCTCTGTGAGCACAAATGATCAGTTTAGAATGATCATTATAACTAGCAGATCAAGTTGATAAGTCTGCACTAAATCTTCTTTAGCTTTTAATTTCGAATTCAAAACGAGATGAATTCAAAGCCCATGTTAAGTTAGCTCAATATTCCATATTGTGACAATATGTGAGACTGAAAGACCTACGACAAAGACTTCAAGTAATCCAATATATCCCAAACTGCGTGATGTCATGCATTATGCTTTTTTATAAACCTTTACTCAAGGAGCACCAATGATCATTTTAACTGGCCGATCAATTTGACATGTCCACACTAAATCGTCCGTAACTTTGGATTTAGAGCTACGAAAAAGCGTCCATGTAATCCAATGTATCCCAAACTGCATGATACCATGCATTGTGCTTCATTTATAAGCCTTTAGTCAAGCAGCACCAATGATAAGTTTAGAATGATCATTTTAATTTACGATCAATTGTTCATGTCCGCACTAAATCGTCTGAAACTTTTGATTTAGAGTTCGAAATGACATGAATCTAATGCCCACATTAAACTAGCTCAATTTTCTATGTTGTGACATAGCTACGACAAAGCCTCCAAGTAATCCAAACTATTCCAAACTTTGTGATGCCATGCATTATGCTTCTTTTTATAAACCTTTACTGAAGGAGCACCAATGATAATTTTAGAATGATCATTTTAAGTAGCTGATCAACTTGACATGCCCGCACTAAATTTTCTTTAACTTTTTATTTAGAACTCAAGATCACTGGAGTTCAACGCCCACGTTAAACTAGCTCAATTTTCTATATTGTGACAACATTTGAGACTAAATGAGCTACGAAAAAGCTTCAAATAATCCAATGTATCCCAAACTGTGTGATGACATGCATTATGTTTCATTTATGAACCTTTATTCAAGGATCACCAATGATTACTTTAGAATGATCATTTTAACTACCTGATCAACTTGACATGGCCGCACTAAATCACCTTTAACTTTTGATTTAGAGCTCAAAATGACATGAGTCCAACGCCCACGTTAAGTCAGATAAATTTTCCATATAGTGACAGCATTTGAGACTGAAACAGCTACGACAAAGCTTTCATGTAATCCAAGGTATCCCAAACTGCATGATGTCATTCATTATGATTCATTTGTAAGCATTTACTCAAGGAGTACCAAGCATCAGTTTAGAATGTTCATTTTAACTGGCCAATCAACTTGAAATGTCAGCAGTAAATCATCTCTAACTTTTGATTTAGAGCTCAAAATGACATGAGTCAAACGCCCATGTTAAGCTAGCTTAAGTTTCCATATTGTGACAACATTTTAGACTGAAAGAGCTACGGCAAATCCTCCAAATAATGTAATCAAGCCCAAACTGTGTGCTGCCATGCATAATGATTTATTTATAAGCCTTTACCCAAGCAGCACCAATGATCAGTTTACAATGATCATTTTTTCTGGTTGATCAACTTGAAATGTACGCACTAAAACGTCTGTAACTTTTTATTTAGAGTTCAGAATGACACGAATCCAACGCCCACGTTAAGTTAGCTCAATTTTTCATATTGTGACAACATTTGAGACTGAAAGAGCTATGAAAAAACCTCCAAATAATCAAATATATCCTAAACTGTGTGATGCCATGCAGTATGCGTCATTTATAAGCCTTTACTCAAGGATCACCAATGATCAGTTTAGAATGACCACTTTAATTGGCCGATCAATTGGACATGTCCGCACTAAATCGTATGTAACTTTTGATTTAGAGTTCAGAATGACATGAATCCAATGTCTACGTTACGCTAGAGCAATTTTCTATATTGTAAAAACATTTGAGACTAAAAGAGCTACGACAAAGCCTCCAAGTAATCCAATGTATCCCAAACTGTGTAATACCATCCATTATGCTTCATTTATAACCATGTACTCATTGAGCACCAATGATAAGTTTAGAATGATCGTTTTAACTAGCTGATCAACTTGACATTTTTGAACTAAATAATCTTTTAACTTTTGATTTAGAGCTCAAAATGACATGAGTCCAACGCCCACGTTAAGCTAGCTCAATTTTCCATATTGTGACAATATTTTCGACTCATAGAGCTACGACAAAGCCTCCAAATAATCCAATCCAGCCCAAACTGCATGGTGTCATGCATTATGATTTATTGATAAGCATTTACTGAAGGAGAATCAATGTTCATTTTAGAATAATCATTTTAACCGGCCGATCAACTTGATATCTCCGCTATAAATCGTCCGTAACTTATGATTTAAAGTTCAGAATGACACGAATCCAACGCCCACATTGAGGTAGCTCAGATTTCCATATTTTTACAGCATTTGAGACTGAAAGAACTACGAAGAAGCCTCTAACAAATCCAATGTATCCCAAACTGCGTGATGCCATGCATTGTGCTTCATTTATAAGCCCTTACTCAAGGATCACCAGTGATCAGTTTAGAATGATCATTTTAACTGGGCAATCAACTTGACATGTCCGCACTTAATCGTCTGTAACTTTTTATTTAGAGTTCCGAATGACACGAATACAACATCCACGTTAAGCTAGATCAATTTTGTATATTATGATAACATTTAAGACTGAAAGAGCTACGAAAAAGCATTCATGTAATTCAATGTATCCCAAACTGCATGATGCCGTTCATTATGCTTCATTTATAAGCCTTTACTCAAGGAGCACCAATGATCAGTTCAGAATGATCATTTTAACTGGCCGATCAACTTGACACGTCCGCACTAAATCTTTGTAACTTTTGATTTAGAGTTTTGAATGACACGAATCCAAAACCCACGTTAAGCTAGCTCAATTTTTTATATTCTGACAATATTTGAGACTGAAAGGGTTGCAACAAAGCCTTCAAGTAGTACCATGTATCCCAAACTACATGATCCTATACATTATGATTCATTTGTAGGCCTTTACTCAAGGAGTACCAATGATCAGTTTAGAATGATCATATTAACTGGCCAATCAACTTGAAATGTCTGCAGTAAATCATTTTTAACTATTGATTTAGAGCTCAAAATGATATGAGTCTAACGCCCATGTTAAGCTAGCTTAAGTTTCCATATTGTGACAACATTTTAGACTAAAAGAGCTACGACAAAGCCTCCAAGTAATCTAATCAAACCCAAAATGCTAGCTGCCATGCATTATGATTTATTTATAAGCCTTTACTCAAGGAGCAAAAGTTTAAGACCACGTTAAACAAGCACAAGTGATGAAATTCATTTTGTTTCATCTGTAAACCTTTCCTAAATGATCACCAATGATCAATTTAGAATAATTAATTAAACTGGCCGATCAACTTGAGATGTCTACACTAAATCGTCTTTAACTTTTTATTTCGTGTTTAGAATGACACAAATCTACCACCCACGTTAAGCTTGCTCAATTTTTCTAACTGTGACAAAATTTAAGACCGAAATAGCTACGACAAAACCTCCAAGTAATCCAATATATCCCAAACTGTGTGATGCCATGTATTATGCTTCATTTGTAAACCTATTCTCAATGAGCACCAGTGATTAGTTTAGAATGTTGAATTTAACTTTCCGATCAACACTACATATCCATACTAAATCGTCTTTAACTTTTGATTCGGAGTTGAGAATGACACAAATCAAATGCTCACGTTAAGCTAGCTTAATTTTCTATATTGTTACAAAACTCAAGACCAAAATAGTTATGAAAAAGCCTACAAGTAATCTATCTATCCCAAACTATGTGATAAAATTCATTTTGTTTCATTTGTAAACCTTTCCTCGATGTTCACCAGTGATCAGTTTAGAATAATCAATTTAACTGATCAATCAACTTGAGATGTCTGCACTAAATTGTCTTTACCATTTTATTTAGTGTTAAGAATGACACAAATCTACCACCCACGTTAAGCTAGCTCAATTCTTCTAACTGTGACAAAATTTAAGACCGAATTAGCTACGACAAAGCCTCGAAGTAATCCAATCTATCCCAAACTGGGTGATGCCATGCATTATGCTTCATTTGTAAACATTTTCTCAATGAGCCCCAATGATCAATTTGGAATGGTCAATTGAACTGGCCGATCAACATGACATGTCCGCATTAGTTTAGAATGATCAATTTAACAAGCCAATCAACTTCAGATATCTGCCCTAAATCGTCTTTAACTTTTGATTTAGTGTTCCAAATGACACAAATCTAGTGCCCACATTGAGCTAGCTCAATATTATATATTGTGACAAAATTTAGCACTGAAATAGCTACGAAAAGCCTCCAAATAATCCAATCTACCCAAACTGCGTGATGCCATGTATTATACTTAATTTGTAAACCTTTGCTTAATGATCATTAATGATAGTTTACAATGACCAATTTAACTGGCCGATCAACACTACATGTCCACTCTAAATTGTCTTTAGCTTTTGATTCAGAGTTCAGAACGACACGAATCAGATGCCCATGTTAATCAAGCTCAATTTTGTATATTGTGACGAAAGATAAGACCGAAATAGATATGACAAACTAATCCAATCAATCCCGAACTGTGTCATGCCCGACATTATGCTTATTTTGTAAACCATTCCTCAATGAGCACCAATGATCAATTTAGAAACATCAATTTAACTCACCTATCAACTTGAGATGTCTGCACTAAATTATCTTTAAGTTTTGATTCAGAGTTCCGAATGACACGAATCCAACACGCTCGTTAATCTAGCTCAATTTTCTGTACTATGACAAAATTTAAGATCAAAATAGCTATGACAATACCACCATGTAGTCCAATCTATCCCAAAATATGTGATGAAATACATTATATTTCATTTCTAAACCTTTGCTCAATGACCACCAATGATCAGTTTTGAATGATGCATTTAACTCGTCGATCAACTTGAGATGTTCGCACTAAATCTTCTTTAATTTTTGATTTAGTGTTCAGAATGACACAAATCCAGTGCCCACATTAAGCTAGATGAAGTTTATTTAGTGTTACAAAATTTAAGAGTGAAATATCTACGACAAAGCCTACAAGTAATCCAATATACCCCAAACTGCGTGATGCCATATATTATACTTCATTTGTTTACCTTTGCTCAATGAGCATCAATGGTAAGTTAAGAATGATCAATTTAACTGGCCGATCAACTTAACATGTCCGAACTAAATCGTATTTAACTTTTTCTTCAGAGTTCAAAATGACACGAATCCAACGCCCACGTTTACCGAACTCAGTTTTCTATATTGTGACAAAATTTAAGACTGAACTAGCAAAACAAAGCCTCCAGGTAATCCATTATATCTCAAACTATGCGATTCCATGCATTATCCTTATTTTGTAAACCTTTTCTCAATGAGCACCAAAGATCAGTTTAGAATGGTCAATTTAACTGGTCGATCAACTTGAGATGTCTTCACTAAATAATTTTTAACTTTTGATTCAGAGTTTAGAATGACACGAATCCAACGCCCACGTTAATCTAGCTCAATTTTCTATTATGTGACAAAATTTAAGAGCAAAATAGCTACGGAAAAGCCTCCAAGTAATCCAATCTATCCCAAGCTGTGTGATGCCATGCATTATGATTCATTTGAAAACCATTGCTCAATGAGCACTAGTGATCATTTGAGAATAATAAATTGAACAGGCTGATCAACACTACATGTCCACAATAAATCGTCTTTAACTTTCGATTCAGAGTTCAGAACGACACGAATCAAACGCCCACGTTAATCTAGCTCAATTTTCTGTATTGTGAAAAACGTTAAGACCTAAATAGGTATGACAGAGCCTTTAACTAATCCAACCTATCCCAAACTGTGTGATGCCATGTTATGCTTATTTTGTAAACCATGGCTCAATGAGCACCAATGATCAGTTTAGAAAGATCCATTTAACTTGCCGATCAACTTGAGATGTTTGCACTAAATTGCCTTTAACTTTTGATTCAGAGTTGTGAATGACACGAAAAAATGCCCACGTTAAGCTATCTCAATTTTCTATATTATGACAAAATTTAAGATCAAAATAGCTATGACAACACCACCATGTAATATAATCTATCTCAAACTATGTGATGAAATACATTATATTTCATTTCTAAACCTTTGCTCAATGAGCACCAATGATCAGTTTCGAATGAGCAATTTAACCGGTCGATCAACTTGAGATGTCCTCACTAAATCGTCTTTAACTTTTGATTTTGTGTTCAGAATGACACAAATCCAGTGCCTACATTAAGCTAGATCAATTTTATTTATTGTTACAAAATTTAATACGGAAATAGCTACGAATAAGCCTCCAAGTAATCCAATCTACCCCAAACAGCATGATGCCATATATTATACTTCATTTGTAAACCTTTGCTCAATGAGCATCAATGATCAGTTTAGAATGATCAATTTAATTGGCCGATCAACTTGACATGTCCGCATTAAATCGTATTTAACGTTTGCTTCAGAGTTCAGAATGACACGAATCCAACACCCACGTTAAGCGAACTCAATTTTCTATAATGTGACAAAAATTTAAGACCGAAATAGCTACAACAAAGCCTCCAGGTAATCCAATCTATCCCAAACTTTGTGATGCCATGCATTATCCTTATATTGTAAACCTTCTCTCAATGAGCACCAAAGATCAGTTTAGATTGATCAATTTATTTGGCCGATCAACTTGAGATGTCTGCAGTAAATCGTTTTTAACTTTTGATTCAGAATCAGAATGACACGAATCCAACGCCGACGTTAATCTTGCTCAATTTTTTGTATTGCGACAAAATTTAAGAGCGAAATAGCTATGACAAAGCCTCCAAGTAATCCAATCTATCCCAAGCCGCTTGATGCCATGCATATGCTTCATTTAAAAACCTTTACTCAATAAGCTCCAATGATCAGTGGAGAATAATCAATTTTACTAGCCGATCATCTTGAGATGTCCGCACTAAATCATCTTTAAAATTTATTTCGTGTTCAGAATGACACAAAACTAGTGCCCACGTTAAGCTAGTTCAAATTTATTTATTGTGACAAAATTTAAGACTGAAATAGATACGACAAAGCCTCCAAGTTATCCAACCTACCCCAAACTTCGTGATGCCATGTATTATACTTTATTTGTAAACCTTTGCTCAATGAGTATCAATGATCAATTTAGAATAATCAATTTAACTAGCCGATCAACTTGACATCTCCGCACTAAATCATCTTTAATATTTGATTCAGAGTTCAGAACGACCCGAATCAAACGCCCACGTTAAACTACCTTAATTTTCTATATTGTGCCAAAATTTAAAACCAAACTGTGTGATGCCATGCATTATGCTGGCCGATCAACTTGAGATGTCTGCACTAAATCGTCTTTAACTTTTTATTTAGTGTTTAGAATGACACAAATCTACCACCCACGTTAAGCTAACTGTGACAAAATTTAAGACGGAAATAGATACGACAAAGCCTCCAAGTAATCCAATATATATCCCAAACTGTGTGATGCCATGCATTATGCTTCATTTGTAAACCTTTGATCAATGAGCACCAGTGATTAGTTTAGAATGATCAATTTAACTGGCCGATCAACACTACATGTTCATACTAAATCATCTTTAACTTTTGATTCGGAGTTCAGAAAGACACAAATCAAATGCTCACATTAAGCTAGATTAATTTTCTATATTTTTATAAAACTCAAGACCAAAATAGTTATGACAAAGTATACAAGTAATATATCTATCCCAAACTATGTGATGAAATTCATTTTGTTTCATTTGTAAACCTTTCCTCGATGATCACCAATGATCAATTTCGAATAATCAATTTAACAGACCAATCAACTTGAGATGTCTGTAGTAAAATTGTCTTTAACTTTTTATTTAGTGTTAAAATTGACACAAATCTACCACCCACGTTAAGCTAGCTCAATTTTTCTAACTGTGACAAAATTTAAGACCGAATAAGCTACGACAAAACCTCGAAGTAATCCAATCTATACCAAACTAGGTGATGCCATGCATTATGCTTCATTTATAAACCTTTGCTCAATGAGCACCAATGATCAATTTGGAATGGTCAATTTAACTCGCCGATCAACATGACATGTCCGCATTAAATCGTCTTTAACTTTTGATCAGAGTTCAGAATGACACAAATCCACCGGCAATATTAAGCTAGGTCAATTTTCTGTATTATGACAAAATTTAAGACTGAAATAGCTACGACAGATCCTCCAAGTAATCCAATCTATCTCAAACTGCATGATACAATGTATTATGCTACATTTGTAAACCTTTGCCTAATGAACATCAATTATTAGTTTAGAATGATCAATTTAACTGGCAAATCAACTTGCCATGTCCGCACTAAATTATCTTTAACTTTTGATTAAGAGTTCAAAATGACACGAATCCAATGCCCAAGTTAAGAAAAATCAATATTTTATATTGTGACAAAATTTAAAACCGAAATAGATACAACAAAGCCTCCCAGAAATCCAATATTTCCCAAACTACATGATGTCATGAACTATCCTTAGTTTGTAAACCTTTGCTCCATGAGCACAAAAGATCAGTTCAGAATGAACAATTTAACTGGCCGATCAACTAGAGATGTCTGCAGTAAATCGTATTTAACTTTTGATTTAGAGTTCATAATGACATGAATCCAACGCCCACATTAATCTAGCTCAATTTTTATGTTATGACAAAATTTAAGACCAAACTAGCTATGACAAAGCCTCCAGGTAATCCAGTCTATCCCAAACTCCGTGATGCAATGCATTATGCGTCATTTGTAAACCTTTGCTCAATGAGCACCAATGATCAGTTTAGAATGATAAATTTAACTAGCTGATCAACTTGAGCTGTCTGCACTAAATCGTCTTTAACTTTTGATTTAGAGTTTAGAATGAGACGATTCCAATGCCCACGTTAATCTAGCTCAATTTTATTAATTGTGAAAAACTTTCAAACTGAAATAGCTAAGAAAAAGCCTCCAAGTAATTCAATCTATCCCAACTTGCGTGATGCCATGCATTATGCTTCATTTGACACACTAAATCGTCCTTAACATTTGATTCAAAGTTCTGAACGGCACGAATCATACGCCCATGTTAAGCTTGCCCAATTTTCTATATTGTGACGAATGTTATGACCGAAATAGCTATGACAAAGCCTACAAGTAATCCAATCTACCCCAAACTGTGTGATGCCATGTATTATGCTTCATTTGTAAACCAATGCTCAATGAGCACCAATGATCAGTTCAGAATGACAAGACTCTAACGTCCACGTTAAGCGAATTCAATTTTCTATATTTTTACGAAATTTAAGATCGAAATAGCTACAACAAAACCTCCTGGTAATCCAATATATCCCAAACTATGTAATGCCATGCATTATCCTTATTTTGTAAACCTTTGCTAAATGAGCACCAAAGATCAGTTTACAATGACAAATTTAACTGGGCCATCAACTTGATATGTCCGCACTAAATCATTTTTAATTTGTGATTTAGTGTTCAGAATGATACAGTTCCAGTGCCCACGTTAAGCGAGCTCGATTTTATATATTGTGACAAAGTTTAAGACTGAAATAGCTACGATAAAGCCTCCAAGTAATCCAATCTACCCCAAACTGCGTGATGTCATACATTATGATTCATTAGTAAACATTTGCTAAATGATCACCAATAATCAGATTAGAATGATACATTTAACTGGGCAATAAACTTCACATGTCTGCACTAAATCGTTTTTAACTTTTGATTCAGATTTCAGAATGACACAAATCCAACGCCCACGTTAAGCTATGTCAATTTTCTATATTGTGGCAAAATTTAAGACTGAAATAGCTATGACAAAACCTCCAAGTAATCCAATCTATCCCAAACTGAGTGATGCCATGTATTATGCTTCATTTGTAAACCTTTGCTCAATGAGCATCAATGATCAGTTTAGAATGATCAATTTAACTGGCCGATCAGCTTGCCATGTCCGCACTAAATCTTCTTCAACTTTTTATTCAGAGTTTAGAATGACACGAATCCAATGCCCACATTAAACAAATACGATTTTCTATATTGTGACAAAATTTAAAACCGAAATAGCTACAACAAAGCCTGCATTACGCTTTATTAATAAGCCTTTTCTCAAGGCGAACCAATGATCATTTTAGAATGATCATTTCAACTGGCCGATCAACCAGACATATATGCACTAAAAGCTCTGTAACTTTTGATTTGGAGTTCAAAATGACATGAATCCATTTCCCATGTTAAACTAGCTCGATTTTCTATATTGTGACAAAATTTAAGAATGAAATAGCTACCACAAAGTAGCCAAGTTATCTATTCTATCCAAAATTACGTGATGCCATGCACTATGCTTCATTTGTAAACCTTTTCTCAATGAACACCATTGATCAGTTTAGAATGATCAATTTATCTAGCAGATAAACTTGAGATGTCCACACCCAATCCTTTGTAACTTTTGATTTAGAGTTCACAAGGAAATGAATCAATTTCCAACGTTAGGCTAGCTCAATTTTCTCTACTGTGACAAAAATATAAGACGAAAATAGCTAGAACAAAGTCTCTAAGTATTCTATTGTATGCCAAACTGCGTGATGCCATGCGTTATGCTTTATTTATAAGCCTTTTCTCATGGAGCACCAATGATCAGTTAAGAATGATAATTTTAGTTGGCCGAGTAACTTGACATGTACGCACTAAATCGTCCGTAACTTGTTATATAGGGTTCAGAATGACATGAATTTAATGCCCATATTATGCTAGCTCAATTTTCTATATTGTGACATCGTTTGAAGCTGAAAAAACTACCATAATGCCTTCAAGTAATCCAATCTATCCCAAACTCTCTGATGCCATGCATTATGCTTCATTTATAAAGGTTTACTCAAGGAGCACTAATGATCAGCTTAGAACGATCAGTTTAGAGTGATCATCTTAACTGACCGATCGACTTGACATGTATGCAATAAATCGTCCGTAGCTTTTGATGTAGTGTTCAGAATGACGTGAATCCATTGCCCACGTTAAGCTAGCTCAATTTTATATATTGTGGCAAAATTTAAGAATGAAATAGCTACGACAAAGCCTCCAAGTACTCCAATGTGTCCCAAACTTTGTGATGGCATGCATTATGCTTCGTTTATAAGCCTTTTCTCAAGGAGAACAAATGATCAGTTTAGAATGATCATTTTAACTGGCCGATCAACATGACATATACACACTGAATGGTTTGTAACTTTTTATTTAGAGTTCCGCATGAAACGAATCCAATGCCCACATTTAGCTTGCAAAATATCTATATTGTGATTAAACATAAGACCAAAATAGCTACAAAAAAGCATCCAAGTTATCCAATCTATCCAAAACTGCGTGATGCCATGCATTATGCTGCATTTGTAAACCTTTGCTCAATGAGCACCAATAATCAGTTTAGAATGATCAATTTAACTAGCTGATAAACTTGAGATGTCTGCACCAAATCATTTGTAAATTTTCATTTAGAGTTCAGAATGACATGAATCCATTACCCACGTTAGGCTAGCTCAATTTTCTCTATTCTGACCAAAATACAAGACCAAATAGTTACAACAATGCCTATAAGTAATCCAATGTATGCCAAACTGCGTGATGCCATGCATTATGCTTCATTTATAAGCCTTTTCTCAAGGAGCAACAATGATCAGTTTAGAATGATCATTTTAGCTGGACGACCAACTTGAAATGTACGCACTAAATCATCCGTAACCTGTGAGTTAGAGTTCAGAATGACACGAATTGAACGCCCACAATAAGGTAGCTCAATTTTCTGTGTTGTGACAACATTTGAAGCAGAAAGAACTACCACAAAGCCTTCAAGTTATCCAATATATCCTAAACTGTGTGATGCCATGCATTGTGCTTCAATTATAAGCTTTTACTCAAGGAGCACTAAAGATCAGCTTAAAATGATTAGTTTAGAATGATCATTTTAACTGGCCGATCAACTTGATATGTCCGCGCTAAATCGTTCGTAGCTTTTGATTTAGTGTTCAGAATGACATGAATCCATCCCATGTTAAGCTAGCGTAATTTTCTATATTGTGACAAAATTTAAGAAAGAAATAGCTGTGACACCAAGTAATCCAATGTATCCCAAACTGCGTGACGCCATGCATAACGATTTATTAATAAGCCTTTTCTCAAGGAGAACAAATGATCAGATTAGAATGATCATTTCAAGTTGGCGATCAACCTGACATCTACGCACTAAATGGTCTGAAACTTTTGATTTAGAGTTCATAATGACATGAATCCATTTCCCACGTTAAACTAGCTCGATTTTCGATATTGTGACAAAATTTAAGAATGAAATAGCTACCACAACGCATCCTAGATATCTAATATATCCCAAATTACGAGATGCCATGCACAATCTTCATTTGTAAACCTTTGCTCAATGAGCACCAATGATCAGTTTAGAATGATCAATTTATCTAGCAGATTAACTTGAGATGTCCATTCCCAATCGTTTGTAACTTTTGATTTAGAGTTCAGAATGACATGAATCCATTTTCCATGTTAGACTAGCTCAATTTTCTCTATTGTGACAAAAAGATAAGACGAAAATTGCTAGAACAAAACCTCTAAGTAATCTAATGTATGCCAAACTACATGATGCCATGCATTATGCTTCATTGATAAGCCTTTTCTCATGGAGCACCAATGATCAGTTTAGAATGATCATTTTAGCTGGCCGACCAACTTGACATGTACGCACTAAATCATCCGTAACTTGTGATTTAGGTTCAGAATGACACGAATTTAACGCCCACATTAAGCTAGCTCAATTTTCTATATTGTGACATCATTTGAAGCTGAAAAAACTACCATAAAGCCTTCAAGTAATCCAATCTATCCCAAACTGTTTGATGCCATGCATTATGCTCCATTTATAAGCCTTTACTCAAGGAGCACTAATGATCAGCTTAAAATGATCAGTTTAGAATGATCATCTTAACTGGCCGATCAACTTTACATGTCCGCAATAAATCGTCCGTAGCTTTTGATATAGTTTTCAGAATGACATGAATCCATTGCCCCCGTTAAGCTAGCTCATTCTTCAATATTGTTACAAAATTTAAGAATGAAATAGCTACGACAAAGCCTCCAAGTACTCCAATGTATCCCAAAGTTTGTGATGCCATGCATTATGCTTCATTTATAAGCCTTTTCTCAAGTAGAACCAATGATCAGTTTAGAATGATCATTTTAACTAGCCGATCAACATAACATATACGTACTAAATGGTTTGTAACTTTTGATTTAGAGTTCCAAAAGAAACGAATCCAATGCCCACATTTAGCTAGCGAAATATCTATATTGTGAGAAAACATAAGACCAAAATAGCTACAAAAAAGCATCCATGTTATCCACTCTATCCCAAAACTGTGTGATGCCATGCATTATGCTGCATTTGTAAACCTTTGATCAATGAGCACCACTGATCAGTTTAGAATGATCAATTTAACTAGCTGATAAACTTGAGATGTCCGCACCCAATCGTTTGTAAATTTTCATTTACAATTTAGAATGACATGAATCCTTTTACCACGTTAGGCTAGCTCAAGTTTCTCTGTTGTGACAAAAACATAAGACCAAATAGTTACAACAAAGCCTAAATGTAATCCAATGTATGCCAAACTGCATGATGCCATGCATTATGCTTCATTTATATGCCTTTTCTCAAGGAGCAACAATGATCAGTTTAGAATGATCATTTTAGCTAGCCGACCAACTTGTAATGTACGTACTATAAATCATCTGCAACTTGTGAGTTAGAGTTCAAAATGACACGAATTTTACGCCCACATTAAGCTGGCTAAATTTTCTATGTTGTGACAATATTTGAGGATGAAAGAACTAGTACAAAGCCTTCAAGTAATATCCTAAACTGTGTGATGCCATGCATTATGCTTCATTTATAAGCTTTTCCTCAAGGAGCACTAAAGATCAGTTTAGAATAATCAGTTTACAATGATCAGTTTAACTGGCCAATCAACTTGATATGTCCACACTAAATCATTCGTAGCTTTTGATTTAGTTTTCAGAATGACATGAATCCATTTCCCACGTTAAGCTAGCTTAATTTTCTTTATTGTGACAAAATTTAAGAATGAAATAGATACGAAAAAGCCTCTAAGTAATCCAATGTATCTCAAAAGCGTGATGCCATGCATTGCGCTTCATTAATAAGACTTTTCTCAAGGAGAACCAATGATCAGTTTAGAATGATCATTTCAAATGGCCGATCAACCTGACATATAACTTTTGATTTAGAGTTCATAATGACATGAATCCATTTCCCACGTTAATCTAGCTCAATTTTGTATATTGTGACAAACATTTATGAATGAAATACCTACCACAAAGCATCCAAGTTATCCAATCTATCCCAAATTACGTGGTTCCATGCACTATGCTTCATTTGTAAACCTTTGCTCAATGAGCACCAATAATCAGTTTAGAATGATCAATTTAACAAGCCGATGAACTTGAGATGTCCACACCAAATCATTTGTAAATTTTGATTTAGAGTTCAGAGTGACATGAATCAATTTCCCACGTTACGCTAGCTATATTTTTCTCTATTGTGACAAAAAATATAAGACGAAAATAGCTACAACAAAGCTTCTAAGTATTCTAATGTGTGCCAAACTGCATGATGCCATGCATTATGCTTCATTTATAAGCCTTTTCTCAAGTAGCACTAATGATCAGTTTAGAATGATCATTTTTTAGCTGGCCGACCAACTTGACATGTACGCACTAAATCATCCGTAACTTGTGATTTATGGTTCAAAATGACACGAATTTAACGCCCACATTAAGCTAGCTCAATTTTTTATATTAAGACATCATTTGAAGCTGAAAGAACTACCACAAAGCCTCCAAGTAATCCAATATATCCTAAACTCTGTGATGCCATGCATTATGCTTTATTTATAAACCTTTACTCAAGGAGCACTAAAGATCAGCTTAGAATGATCAGTTTAGAATGATCATTTTAACAGGCCGATCAACATGATATATCTGCACTAAATCGTTCGTAGCTTTTGATTTTGTGTTCAGAATGACATGAATCCATTTCCCACGTTAAGCTAGCTCAATTTTCTATATTGTGACAAAATTTAAAAATGAAATAGCTACGACAAAGCCTCCAAGTACTCCAATGTGTCCCAAACTTTGTGATGGCATGCATTATGCTTCGTTTATAAGCCTTTTCTCAAGGAGAACAAATGATTAGTTTAGAATGATCATTTTAACTGGCCAATCAACATGACATATACGCACTAAATGGTTTGTAACTTTTTATTTAGAGTTCCGGATGAAACGAATCCAATGCCCACATTTAGCTTGCTAAATATCTATATTGTGATAAAACATAAGACCAAAATAGCTACAAAAAAGCATCCAAGTTATCCAATCTATCCAAAACTGCGTGATGCCATGCATTATGCTGCATTTGTAAACCTTTGCTCAATGAGCACCAATGATCAGTTTAGAATGATCAATTTAACTAGCTGATAAACTTGAGATGTCTGCACCCAATCATTTGTAAATTTTCATTTAGAATTCAGAATGACATGAATCCATTTCCCACGTTAGGCTAGCTCAATTTTCTCTATTGTGACAAAAATATAAGACCAAATAGTTACAACAAAGCCTATAAGTAATCCAATGTATGCCAAAGTGCGTGATGCAATGCATTATGCTTCATTTATAAGCCTTTTCTCAAGGAGCAACAATGATCAGTTTAGAATGATCATTTTAGCTGGACGACCAACTTGAAATGTACACACTAAATCGTCCGTAACTTGTGAGTTAGAGTTCAGAATGACACGAATTTAACGCCCACATTAAGCTAGCTCAATTTTCTGTGTTGTGACAACATTTGAAGCTGAAAGAACTACCACAAAGCCTTCAAGTAATCCAATATATCCTAAACTGTGTGATGCCATGCATTATGCTTCAATTATAAGCTTTTACTCAAGGAGCACTAAAGATCAGCTTAGAATGATTAGTTTAGAATGATCATTTTAACTGGCCGATCAACTTGATATGTCCGCACTAAATCGTTCGTAGCTTTTGATTTAGTGTTCAGAATGACATGAATCCGTTTCCCATGTTAAGCGAGCGTAATTTTCTATATTGTGACAAAATTTAAGAATGAAATAGCTATGACACCAAGTAATCCAATGTATCCCAAACTGCGTGACGCCATGCATTACGATTTATTAATAAGCCTTTTCTCAAGGGGAACCAATGATCAGTTTAGAATGATCCTTTCAACTGGGCGATCAACCTGACATCTACGCACTAAATGGTCTGAAACTTTTGATTTAGAGTTCATAATGACATGAATACATTTCCAACGTTAAACTAGCTCGATTTTCGATATTGTGACAAATTTTAAGAATGAAATAGCTACCACAACGCATCCAAGTTATCTAATATATCCCAAATTACGAGATGCCATGCACAATCTCCATTTGTAAACCTTTGCTCAAGGAGCACCAATGATCAGTTTAGAATGATCAATTTATCTAGCAGATTAACTTGAGATTTCCACACCCAATCGTTTGTAACTTTTGATTTAGAGTTCAGAATGACATGAATCCATTTCCCACATTAGACTAGCTCAATTTTCTCTATTGTGACAAAAATATAAGACGAAAATAGCTAGAACAAAACCTCTAAGTAAGCTAATGTATGCCAAACTGCGTGATGCCATGCATTATGCTTCATTTATAAGCCTTTTCTCATGGAGCACCAATGATTAGTTTAGAATGATCATTTTAGCTGGCCGACCAACTTGACATGTACGCACTAAATCATCCGTAACTTGTGATTTAGGTTCAGAATGACACGAATTTAACGCCCACATTAAGCTAGCTCAATTTTTTATATTGTGACATCATTTGAAGCTAAAAAAACTACCATAAAGCCTTCAAGTAATCCAATCTATCCCAAACTGTTTGATGCCATGCATTATGCTTCATTTATAAGCCTTTACTCAAGGAGCACTAATGATCAGCTTAAAATGATCAGTTTAGAATGATCATCTTAACTGGCCGATCAACTTTACATGTCCGCAATAAATCGTCCGTATCTTTTGATATCGTGTTCAGAATGACATGAATCCATTGCCCCCGTTAAGCTAGCTCATTTTTAAATATTGTGGCAAAATTTAAGAATGAAATAGCTACGACAAAGCCTCCAAGTACTCCAATGTATCCCAAAGTTTGTGATGCCATGCATTATGCTTCATTTATAAGCCTTTTCTCAAGTAGAACCAATGATCAGTTTAGAATGATCATTTTAACTTGCCGATCAACATAACATATACGTACTAAATGGTTTGTAACTTTTGATTTAGAGTTCCGAAAAAAACGAATCCAATGCCCACATTTAGCTAGCTAAATATCTATATTGTGATAAAACATAAGACCAAAATAGCTACAAAAAAGCATCCATGTTATCCACTCTATCCAAAACTTTGTGATGCCATGCATTATGCTGCATTTGTAAACCTTTGATCAATGAGCACCACTGATCAGTTTAGAATGATCAATTTAACTAGTTGATAAACTTGAGATTTCCGCACCCAATCGTTTGTAAATTTTCATTTACAATTTAGAATGACATGAATCCATTTACCACGTTAGGCTAGCTCAATTTTCTCTATTGTGACAAAAATATAAGACCAAATAGTTACAACAAAGCCTAGAAGTAATCCAATGTATGCCAAACTTCGTGATGCCATGCATTATGCTTCATTTATAAGCCTTTTCTCAAGGAGCAACAATGATCAGTTTAGAATGATCATTTTAGCTAGCCGACCAACTTGTAATGTACGCACTAAATCGTCTGCAACTTGTGAGTTAGAGTTCAGAATGACACGAATTTTGCGCCCACATTAAGGTAGCTAAATTTTATATGTTGTGACAATATTTGAGGATGAAAGAACTACTACAAAGCCTTCAAGTAATATCCTAAACTGTGTGATGCCATGCATTATGCTTCATTTATAAGCTTTTCCTCAAGGAGCACTAAAGATCAGTTTAGAATGATCAGTTTACAATGATCAGTTTAACTGGCCAATCAACTTGATATGTCCGCACTAAATCATTCGTAGCTTTTGATTTAGTTTTCAGAATGACATGAATCCATTTCCCACGTTAAGCTAGCTTAATTTTCTTTATTGTGACAAAATTTAAGAATGAAATAGATACGAAAAAGCCTCTAAGTAATCCAATGTATCCCAAAAAGCGTGATGCCATGCATTGCGCTTCATTATTAAGCCTTTTCTCAAGGAGAACCAATGATCAGTTTAGAATGATCATTTCAAATGGCCGATCAACCTGACATATACGCACTAAATGGTCTGTAACTTTTGATTTAGAGTCCATAATTACATGAATCCATTTCCCACGTTAATCTAGCTCAATTTTGTATATTGTGACAAACATTTATGAATGAAATACCTACCACAAAGCATCCAATTTATCCAATCTATCCCAAATTACGTGATTCCATGCACTATGCTTAATTTGTAAACCTTTGCTCAATGAGCACCAATAATCCGTTTAGAATAATCAATTTAACAAGCCGATAAACTTGAGATGTCCACACCCAATTGTTTGTAACTTTTGATTTAGAGTTCAGAGTGACATGAATCAATTTCCCACGTTACGCTAGCTATATTTTTCTCTATTGTGACAAAAAATATAAGACGAAAATAGCTACAACAAAGCTTCTAAGTAATCTAATGTGTGCCAAACTGCATGATGCCATGCATTATGCTTCATTTATAAGCCTTTTCTCAAGTAGCACTAATGATCAGTTTAGAATGATCATTTTTTAGCTTGCCGACCAACTTGACATGTACGCACTAAATCATCCGTAACTTGTGATTTATGGTTCAGAATGACACGAATTTAACGCCCACATTAAGCTAGCTCAATTTTCTATATTAAGACATCATTTGAAGCTGAAAGAACTACCACAAAGCCTCCACGTTAAGGTAGCTCAATTTTCTATATTTTGCCAAAAATTAAGACCAAAATAGCAATGACAAGACCTTAAAGTAATCCAATCTATCCCAAACAACGTGATGCCATGCATTATACCTCATTTATAAACCTTTGCTGAATGAGCACCAGTGATCAATTTATAAGGTTCAATTTAACTGGTCGATCAACTTGACATATCCGCACTAAATCATTTTCAGAATGACACGGCTCCAACGCCAACTTGAAGCTAACTATATTTTCTATATTGTGACAAAATTTAAGACCAAAATAGCTATGATAAAGCCTCCATGTAACCTAATCTATCCCAAACTGCGTGATGCAGTGCATTATGATTCATTTGTAAACCTTTGTTGAATGAGCACCAATGGTAAGTTTAGAATGACCATTTTAACTAATTGATCAACTTGTCATATCCGCACTAAATCATCTTTAACTTTTGATTTAAAGGTCATAATGACATGAATCCAACGCCTACATTAAACTAGTTCAATTTTCCTTATTGTGACAACATTTGAGACTAATAAAGCTACTACAAAACCTCCAAGTAATCCAATGTATCCTAAACTACATGATGTCATGCATTATGCTTCATTTGTAAACCTTTGTTCAATGAGCACCAATGATCTGTTTAGAATGATGATTTTAACTGTCCGATCAATTTGACATGTCCGTAGTAAATTGTCCGTAACCTTTTATTTGGATTTCCGAATTACATGAATCCAGCACCCACGATGTGGTAGCTCATTTCTCTATATTGTAACAAAATTTAACACCAAAATAGCTACGAGAAAGCCTCCAAGTAATCCAATGTATCTTAAACTGCGTGATGCCATGTATTATGCTTCATTTATAAGCCTTTACTCAAGGGGCCCTAATGATCAGTCAAGAATGATCGTTTTAATTGGCCGATCAACTTGACATGTCGCACTAAATTGTCTTAAACTTTTGATTTAGAGCTCAAAATGGCATGAATCCAACGCCCATGTTAATCTAGCTCAATTTTCCATATTGTGAGAACAGTTCAGACGGAAAAGCCAAACAAAGGCTCAAAGTAATCCAATCTATCCTAAACTGCGTGATACCATTCATTATGCTTCATTCATCATCCTTTACTGAAGGAGTACCAATGATAAGTTTAGAATGATCTTTTTAATTGGCGATAAACTTGACATGTCCACACTATATCATCCGTAACTTTTGATTTAGAGTTCGGAATGACATGAATCCAATGCCCACGTTAAGCTAGTTCAATTTTCCGTCATGTAAAAAAATTTAAAACCAAAATAGTAACGACAAAGCCTCCAAGTAATCAAATCTATAACAAACTTTGTGATGCCATGCATTATGCTTTATTTTTAAACCTTTGCTCCATAAGCACCAATTATCAGTTTAGAATGATAAATTTAACTGGCCGATCAGCTTGACATATATGCACTAAATCATCTTTAACTTTTGATTCAAAGTTTAGAATGACATGAATCAACGCCCTTGTTAAGCTAGCTCAAATTTCTCTATTGAGACCAAATTAAGATGAAAATAGCTACGACAAAGCCTTAAAGTAATCCAATCTATCCCGAATTGCATGATGTCATGCATTATGCGTCATTTGTAAACCTGCGCTATATGAGCACCAATTATCAGCTTAGAATGATCATCTTAAATAGCTGATTAACTTGACACATCCACACTAAATCTTCTTTAACTTTTGATTTAGAGCTCAAAAGGACATGAATCCAACGCCCAAGTTAAGCTAGCTCAATTTTCCATATTGTGAAAAGATTTGAGACAAAAAGAGCTAGAAAAGCCTCAAAGTAATCTAATATATCCTGAACTCCATGATGCCATGCATTATGCTTCATTTGTAAGCCTTTACTCAAGCAGCAACAATGATCAGTTCAGAATAATAATTTTAACTGGCCGATCAACTTGATATTTCCGCACTAAATCGTCCGTAACTTTTATTTAGAGTTCAGAATGACACGAATTCAACTCCTACGTTAAGATAGCACAATTTTCTATATTGTGTCAAAATTTAACACCAAAATAGCTACAACATAGCCTCCAATAATCCAATCTATCCCAAACTATGTGATGCCACACATTATGCTTCATTTGTAAACTTTTGCTTAATCAGCACCAACGATCAGTTTAGAATGATAATTTGAACTAGCTAATAACCTTAATATGTCCGCAATAAATGGTTTTTAACTTTTGTTTTAGAGCTCAAAATGACATGAATCCAACGCCCAAGTTAAACTAACTAAATTTTCCATTCCATATTGTGACAACATTTGAGACTAAAAGAGCTAGAAAAAGCCTCATAGTATTGCAATCTATCCTAAATTGTGTGATGCCATGCATTATGCTTCATATATAAGCCTTTTTTCTAGGAGCACCAATGATCATTTCAGAATAATCATTTTAACTAGCCAATAAACTTGACATGTACGCACTAAATCATCCGTAACTTTTGATTTATATTTAATGACACGAATCCAACACCCACGTTAAGCTAGCTCTATTTTCTGTATTGTGACAAAATTTAATACCGAAATATCTACGAAATGCCTCCAAGTAATCCAATCTATCCCAAACTACGTGATGTCATGCATTATTCTTCATTTGTAAACCTTTGCTGAATGAGCACCAGTGATCAGTTTAAATGATCAATTTAACTGTCCGATCAACTTGACATGCCCGCACTAAATCGTCTTTAACTTTTGATTTAGAACTCAAAATGACATGAATCCAGCGCCCACGTTGAATAACTAAATTTTCCATTCCATATTGTGACAAAATTTGAGACTGAAAGAGCTAGAAAAAGACTCAAAGTAATCCAATTTTTCCTAAATTGTGTGATGCCATGCATTATGCTTTATTTATAAACCTTTACTCCAGGAGCACCAATGATCATTTCAGAATGATCATTTTAACTGGCCAATCAACTTTACATGTCCACACTAAATCATCTGTAACTTTTGGTTTATGGTTCGGAATGACACGAATCCAACGCCCATGGTAAGGTACCTCAATTTTCTGTATTGTGACAAAATTTAACACCGAGAGAGCAACGAAAAAGCATCCAAGTAATCTAATCTATCCAAAACTGTGTGATGCCATGCATTATTTTTCATTTGTAAACCTTTGTTGAATGAGCACCAGTGATTACTTTAAATGATCAATATAACTGGTCGATCAACTTGACATTTCCGCACTAAATCTTCTTTAACTTTTGATTCAGAGTTCAGAATGACACGAATCCAACGCCCACATTAAGGTAGAACAATTTTATATATTGTGACAAAATTTAAGATCTAAATAGCTATGACAAAACCTGCAAGTAATCCAATCCATCCCGAGCTGCATGTTACCATGCATTTTTCTTCATTTGTAAACATTTGATCAATGAGCAAAAATGATCAGTTTAGAATGATCATTTTAACAAGCTGATCAACTTGTCATGTCCACACTAATTCGTCTTTAACTTTTGATTTAGAGATCAAAATGACATGAATCCAACACCCACGTTATGGTAGCTCAATTTTGCATATTGTTACAACATTTGAGACTAAAAGAGCTAGAAAAAGCCTCAAAGCGATCTAATCTATCCTAAACTGCGTGATGATGCATTGCACTTTATTTATAAGACTTTACTAAAGGAGAATCACTGATTTGTTTGGAATGATTATTTTAACTAGCCGATAAACTTGACATGTCCGCACTAAATTGTCCGTAACTTTTGATTTAGAGTTCAGAATGACATGAATCCAACGCCCACGTTAAGGTTGCTCAATTTTCTATATTTTGGCAAAAATTAAGACCAAAATAGCTACGACAAGACGTTAAAGTAATCCAATATATCCCAAACAACGTGATGCCATGCATTATGCCTTATTTGTAAACCTTTGTTGAAAGAGCACCAGTGATCAATTTATAAGGTTCAATTTAACTGGCCGATCAACTTGACATATCCGCACTAAATCGTTTTCAGAATGACACGACTCCAACGCCAACTTGAAGCTAACTATATTTTCTAAATTGTGAAAAAATTTAAGACCAAAATAGCTATGATAAAGCCTCCATGTAACCTAATTTATCCCAAACTACGTGATGCAGTGCATTATGATTCATTTGTAAACCTTTGCTGAATGAGCACCAATGGTAAGTTTAGAATGACCATTTTAACTAATTGATCAACTTGTCATATCCGCACTAAATCATCTTTAACTTTTGATTTGAAGCTCATAATGACATGAATCCAACGCCTACATTAAGCTAGCTCAATTTTCCATATTGTGACAACAATTGAGACTAATAAAGCTACTACAAAACCTCCAAGTAATCCAATGTATCTTAAATTACGTGATGTCATGCACTATGCTTCATTTGTAAACTTTTGTTCAATGAGCACCAATGATCAGTTTATAATGATCAACTTAACTGGCCGATCAACTTGACATGTCCGCAAGAAATCGTCCGTAGCTTTTGATTTATTGTTCAGAAAGACACGAAACAAATGCCCAAGTAAAGCTAGCTCAATTTTCTATATTGTGACAAAATTTAATACTGACAGAGTTATGATAAAGCCTCCAAGTAATCCAATATATCCCAAACTACGTGATGCCAATCATTATGCTTCATTTGTAAAATTTTACTCCAGATGCACCAATGATCATTTTAAGTAGCTGATCAACTTGATATGTCTGCACTAAATCGCCTTTAACTTTTGATTTAGAGCTCAAAATAAACCCCCATGTTAAGCTAGATCAATTTTCCATATTGTGACAACATTTTAGACAGAAAGAGCTAGACAAAGCCTCATAGTAATCCAATCTATCCTAAATTGCGTTATGCCATGCATTATGTTTCATTTATAAGCCTTTACTCAAGGAGCACCAATGATCAGTTCAGAATGACACGAATCCAATGCCCTGGTTAAGCTTGCTCAATTTTCCATAATGTGACAACATTTGAAACAAAAAGAGCTAGACAAAGCCTCAAAGTAATCCAATTTATTCTAAATTGCATGATGCCATACATTATGCTGCATTTATAAGCCATTACTCAAGGAGCACCTACGATTATTTTGAATGATCATTTTAACTTGTCGATCAACTTGATATGTCCGCACTAAATCGTATGTAACTTTTGATTTTGAGTTCCGAATGACACGAATCCAATGCCCCCGTTAAACTAGCTCAGTTTTCCATATTGTGACAACATTTGAGACAGAAAAAGTTAGACAAAGTCTGAGCGTAATCCAATCTATCCTAAACTGCGTGATGCCATGCATTATGCTGCATTTATAAGCCATTACACAAGGAGCCCCGATGATTAGTTTCAAATGATCATTTTAACTTGTCGATCAACTTGACATTTCCGCACTAAATCATCCGTAACTTTTTTATTTAGAGTTCAGAATGACATTAATCCAATGCCCATGTTAAGGTAGCTCAATTTTCCATATTGTGACAATATTTAAGACAGGAAGAGCTAGACAAAGCCTCAAAGTCATCCTAACTATCTTAAACTGCATGATGCCATGCATTATGCTTCATTTATAAGCCTTTACTCAAGGAGCAACAAAGATTGTTTAGAATGATCATTTAAACTGGCCAATCAACTTGAAATGTCTACAATAAGTTGTCCATAACTTTTGATTTAGAGTTCCGAATGACACGAATCCAACGCCCATATTAAACTAGCTAAATTTTCTGTATAGTTAAAAAATTTAAGACCGAAATAGCTACGACAAAGCCTCAAAGTAATTCAATCTATCCCAAACTGCGTTATGCCATGCATTATGCTTCATTTGTAAACATTTTCTCATGAAGCAACAATGATCAGTTCAGAATGATCAACTTCACTGGCCGATCAACTTGAAATTTCCGCACTAAATCGTCTTTAACTTTTGATTCAGAGTTCAAACTGACACGAATCCAATGCGCAAGCAAAGCTAGCTCAATTTTCTATAGTGTGTCAAAATTTAAGACCGAAACTGCTACGAGAAAGCCTCTAAGTAATCCAATCTATCCCAAATTGCGTGAGGCCATGTATTATCCTTCATTTTTAAACCTTTTCTAAGTGAGCACCCATGATCAATTTAAAATGATCATTTTAACTAGCTTATCAACTTCACATGTCCGCACTAAATTGTCTTTAAATTTTGATTTACAGCTCAAAATGACATGAATCCAACGCCCACATTATGCTAGCTCAATTTTCCATATTGTGACAACATTTGAGACAGAAAGGGCTTGACAAAGCATCAGTGTATCCAATCTATCCTAAACTGCATGATGCCATGCATTACGCATCATTTATAAGCTATTACTCAAAAACCACCACTGATCTGTTTAGAATGATCATTTTAACTAGCCGATCAACTTAACATGTCCGCACTAAATCATCTTTAACTTTTGATTCACAGTTCAAAATGACACGAATCTAACGCGCAAGTAAAGCTAGCTCAATTTTCTATATTGTGATAAAATTTAAGACCAAAATAGCTACGACAAAGCCTCAAAGTAATCCACTCTAGCCCAAACTGTGTGATGCCATGCATTACGCTTGATTTATACGCCTTTACTCAAAGAGCACCAATGATCCGTTTAGTATGATCAATTTAACTGCCCGATCAACTTGACATGTCCGCACTAAATCATTTTTGACATTTGATTGAGAGTTCAGAATGACAGAAATTCAATGCCCACGTTATGCTAGCTCAATTTTCTACATTGTGACAAAATTGAAGACCAAAATAGCTACGACAAAGCCTCCTATTAATTCAGTCTATCCTAAACTACATAGTGCCATGCATTATGCTTCATTTATAAGCCTTTACTCAAGGAGCACCAATGATCACTTTAGAATGATTATTTTAACAGGCCGATCAACTTGACATGTCCGCACTAAATAGTCCATAACTTTTGATTTAGAGTTCAGAATGACACGAATCCAATGCCCATGTTAAGCTAGCTCAATTTTCCATATTGTGACAATATTTGAGACAGAAAGAGCTAGACAAAGCCTCAAAGTTATCCTATCTATCTTAAACTGCATGATGCCATGCATTATGTTTCAGTTATAAGCATTCACTCATGGAGCAACAATGATTGTTTAGAATAATCATTTAAACTGGCCAATCAACTTGAAATGTCTGCAATAATTTGTCCGTGACTTTTGATTTAGAGTTCCGAATGACACGAATCCAATGCCCACATTAAGCTAGCTAAATTTTCTATATAGTGAAAAAATTTAAGACCGAAATAGCTACGAAAAAGCCTCAAAGTAATTCAATCTATCACAAACTGCATTATGCATTATGCTTCATTTGTAAACCTTTTCTCATGAAGCAACAATGATCAGTTGAGAATGTTCAACTTCACTGGCCGATCAACTTGACATTTCCGCACTAAATCGTCTTTAACTTTTGATTCAGAGTTCAAAATGACACGAATCCAACGTGCAAGTAAAGCTAGCTCAATTTTCTTTAGTGTGTCAAAATTTAAGACCAAAACTGCTACGAGAATGCCTCTAAGTAATCAAATCTATCCCAAACTGCGTGAGGCCATGCATTATCCTTCATTTTTAAACCTTTTCTAAGTGAGCACCCATGATCAGTTTAAAATGATCATTTTAACTAGCATATCAACTTGACATGTCCACACTAAATTGTCTTTAAATATTTATTTACAGCTCAAACTGACATGAATCCAACGCCCACATTATGCTAGCTCAATTTTCCATATGGTGACAACATTTGAGACAGAAAGGGCTAGACAAAGCATCAAAGTAATCCAATCTATCCTAAACTGCATGATGCCATGCATTATAATGCATTTATATTTTATGATAAACTTTTAGATCGATATTGTTATGACAAAGCCTCTAAGTAATCCAATCTAACTGAAACAGTGTGATGCCATGCATTATGCTTCTTTTTTAAACCTTTGCTCAATGAGAACCAATGATCAGTTTATAATGATCATTTTAAATAGCTGATCAAATTGTCATGTCTGCACTAAATTTTTGTTTAATTTTTGATATTGAGCTCAAAATGACATGAATCCAATGCATACGTTAAGCTAACTCTATTTCTATGTTGTAACAAAGTTTTAGACCAAAATAGCTATGACAAAGCCACTAAGTAATCAAATCTATCCCAAACTGTGTGATGGCATGCATTATGCTTCGTTTGTAAACCTTTGCTCAATGAGAACCAATGACCAGTTTATAATTGTCATTTTAACGAGCTGATCAACTTGTCATGTCCACACAAAATCGTATTTAACTTTTGATTTAGTACTCAAAATGACATGAATCAAACACCCAGGTTAAGCTTGCTGAATTTTCCATATTGTGAAAACATTTGAGAATGAAATAGCTAAAGAAAGCCGCAAAGTAATCCAATCTATCCTAACGTGCATGATGCCATGCATTACGCATCATTTATAAGCTATTACTCAAGAACCACCATTGATCTGTTTAGAATGATCATTTTAACTAGCCGATCAACTTAACATGTCTGCACTAAATCATCTTTAACTTTTGATTCAGAATTCAAAATGACATGAATCCAACGCGGAAGTAAAGCTAGCTCAATTTTCTATATTGTGATAAAATTTAAGACCAAAATAGCTACGACAAAGCCTCAAAGTAATCCACTCTATCCCAAACTGCGTGATGCCATGCATTACACTTGATTTATACGCCTTTACTCAAGGAGCACCAATGATCAGTTTAGTATGAACAATTTAACTGGCCGATCAACTTGACATGTCCGCACTAAATCCTTTTTAACATTTGATTCAGAGTTCAGAATGACAGAAATTCAACGCCCACGTTAAGCTAGCTCAATTTTCTACATTGTGACAAAATTTAAGACCAAAATAGCTACGACAAAGCCTCCAAGTAATTCAATCTATCCTAAACAGCATTATGCCATGCATTATGCTTCTTTTATAAGCCTTTAAACAAGAACCACCAATGATCACTTTAAAATGATAATTTATCTCACCGATCAACTTGACATGTCCACACTAAATCGTACGTAACTATTGATTAAGAGTTCAGAATGTCACAAATACAACATCCACATTAAGCTAGCTCAATTTTCTATATAGTGACAAAATTTAAAACTGAAATAGCTATGACAAATCCTCCAAGTAGTCCAATCTATAGAAACTGCATTATGCCATGCATTATGTTTTATTTGTAAATGTTTGCTCAATGAGCACCAATGATCAGTTTATAATGATCATTTTAACTAGCTGATCAACTTGTCATGTACGCACTAACTCGTCTTTAAGTTTTAATTTAGTGCTCAAAATTACATGAATGCAACACCCAGGTAAAGCTAGCTCAATTTTCCATATTGTGAAAACATTTGAGATTGAAAAAACTAGAGAAAGCCCAAAAGTAATTCAATATATCCTAAACTGCTTGATGCCATGCATTACGCTTCATTTATAATCTTTTACTCAAGAAGCACCACTGATTTGTTTAGAATGATCATTTTAACTGGCCGATCAACTTGACATGTCCGCACTAAATTGTCTTTACCTTTTGATTTATAGTTCAGAATGACACGAATCCAATGTCCAAGTAAAGCTAGTCCAATTTTCTATATTGTTACAAAATTTAAGATCGAAATAGCTATGACAAAGCATTCAGGTAATCCAATCTATCCGGAACTGGGTGATGCAATGCATTATGCTTCATTTGTAAAGATTAGCTCAATGAGCACCAATTATCAGTTTAGAATGATCATTTTCACTAGCTGATCAACTTGACATGTCCACACTAATTTTGTCTTTCACTTTTGATTTACAGCTCAAAATGACATAAATCAAACGCACACGTTAAGATAGCTCAATTGTCAATATAGTGACAACATTTAAGACTGAATGAGTTAGGCAAAGCCTCAAAGTAATCAATATATCCTAAACTGCGTTATGTCATGCATTATGCTTCTTTTATAAGCCTTTACTCAAGGAGCACCAATGATCACTTTAGAATGATCGTTTTAACTGACCGATCAACTTGACATGTCCGCACTAAATCATCCGTAACTATTGATTAAGAGTTCAGAATGAAACGAATACAACGTCCACATTAAACTAGCTCAAATTTCTATATTGTGACAAAATTTAAAGCCAAAATAACTATGACAAAGCGTCTAAGTAATCCAATCTATCCCAAACTGCGCAATGCCATGCATTATGATTCATTTGTAAACCTTTGCTCAATGATCACCAATTTTCAGTTTAGAATGATCAATTTAACAGGTAAATCAACTTGAAATGTCTGTACTTAATCATCTTTAACTTTTTTATTCAGAGTTCAGAATGACACGAATCCAATGCCCATGTTAAGCTAGCTCAATGTCTATATTGTGACAAAATTTAAAACCAAAATAGGTATGTAAAAACCTCCAAGTAATCCAATCTATCTCAAACTGCATGATGCCATGCATTATGCTTCATTTGTAAACCTTTGCTCAATGAGCACCAATGATCAGTTTAGAATGATCATTGTAACTAGCTGATCAACTTGACATGTCCGCCCTAAATCGTCTTTAACTTTTGATTTAGAGCACAAAGTGACAAGAATCCAACGCCCACGATAAGCTAGCTCAATTTCCATATTGTGACTACATTTGAGATTGAAAGATCTCGACAAAGCCTCAAAGTACTCCAATCTATCCTAAACTGCGTGATGCCATGGATTATGTTTCATTTATAAGCCTATCCTGAAGAGGCACCAATGATCAGTTTAGAATGATTATTTTAAGTGACCCATCAACTTGACATGACCGCACTAAATCGTCTACAACTTTTTTATTTAAAGTGTAGAATGAGATGAATCCAACGCCCACGTTAAGGCAGCTCAATTTTCTATGTTGTGACAAAATATAAGACCAAAATAGCTACAACAACGCCTCCAGGTCATCCAATCTATCCTAAATTGCATGATGTCGTGCATTATGCTGCACTTGTAAACCTTTCCTCAATGAGCAGCAATGATAAGTTTAGAAATGATCATTTTAACTAGCTGATCAACTTGACATGTCTGCACTAAATTTGTATTTAACTTTTGATTTCGAGCTCAAAATGACATGAATCCAACGCCCATGGAAAGCTAGCTCAATTTTCCATATTGTGACAACATTTGAGACTGAAATAGCTAGACATAGCTTCAAAGTAATCCAATCAATCCTAAACTGTGTTATGCCATGCATTATGGTTCTTTTATAAGCCTTTACTCAAGGAGCACCAATGATCACTTTAGAATGATCATTTTAACAAGCGGATCAACTTAATATGTCCGCACAAAATCGTCCTTAACTATTGATTAAGAGTTCAGAATATCACGAATACAACGTCCACGTTAAGCTACCTCAATTTTTTATATTGTGACAAAATGTAAGACCGAAATAGCTATGACAAAGCCTCCATGTAATCCAATCTATCCCAAACAGCGTGATGCCATGCATTATGTTTCATTTGTAATCCTTTGCTCAATGAGCACCAATTATTAATTTAGAATGATCAATTTAACGCGCTGATCATCTTGAAATGTCCGCACGAAATCATCTTTAACTTTTTATTCAGAGTTCAAAATAACACGAATCCAAAACGCATGTTAAGCTAGCTCAATTTTCTATATTGTGACAAAATTTAAAATCGAAATAGCTATGAAAAATCCTCCAAGTAATGCAATCTATCCCAAACTGCATGATGCCATGCATTATGATTCATTTGTATACCTTTGCTCAATGAGCACCAATGATCAGTTCATAATGATCATTGTAACTTGCTGATCAACTTGACATGTCCGCCCTAAATCGTCTTTAACTTTTGATTTAGAGCACAAAATTACATGAATCCAACGCTCACGTTAAGGTAGCTAAGTTTTCCATATCGTGACAACATTTTAGATTGAAAGATGTAGACAAAGCCTCAAAGTATTCCAATCTATCCTAAACTGATGGATGCCATGCATTATGTTTCATTTATAAGCCTATCCTGAAGGAACACCAATGATCAGTTTATAATGATTATTTTAAGTGGCCGATCAAATTGACATGACCACACTCTATCGTCCATAACTTTTTATTTAGAGTGTAGAATGAGACGAATACAATGCCCACGTTAAGGCAGCTCAATTTTCTATGTTGTGACAAAATTTAAGACCACAAACCCTCCACGTAATCCAATTTATCTAAAAGTGTGTGATGCCATGCATTATGCTACACTTGTAAACCTTGTCTAAATGAGCACCAATGATAAGTTTAGAATGATCATTTTAACTAGCTGATCAACTTGAAATGTCCGCACTAAATTTTTCTTTAACTTTTGATTTAGAGCTAAAATCGATACGAACCCAACGCCCACAGAAAGCTAGCTCAATTTTCCATATTGTGACACATTTGAGACTGAAAGAGCTAGACATAGCCTCAAAGTAATCCAATCTATCTTAAACTACGTTATGCCATGTGTTGAGCTTCATTTATAAGCCTTTAATCAAGGAGAAGCAATGATCACTTCAGAATGATCATTTTAACTTGCCAATCAACTTGACATGTCCGCATTAAAACGTCCATAACTTTTTATTTAGAGTTCAGAATGTCACGAATATAACACCCACGTTAGGCTAGCTCAGGATTCAATATTGTGACATAATTTAAGACCAAAATAGCTATGACAAAGCCTCCAAGTAGTCCAATCTATCCAAAACTGCGTGATGCCATGCATTATGCCTCATTTAAAAACCTTTGATGAATGAGCACCAATGATCAATTTAGAATGATCAATTAACTGGCCGATCAACTTGACATGTACACATTAAATCGTCTGTAACTTGGGACTCAGAGTTGAAAATGACATGAATCCAGCGCCCAAGTTAAGCTAGCTCAATTCTCTACACCGTGACAAAATTAAAGACCGAAATAGCTACGTAAAAGCCTCCAAGTAATCCAATGTATCCCAAATTGTGTGATGTCATACATTATGCTCCATTTATAAGCCTTTACTCAACGAGCACCAATGATCAGTTTAGAATGATCATTTTAACTAGCTGATCAACTTGACATGTCTGCACTAAATCGTTTTTAACTTTTGATTTAGAGCGCAAAATAACATGAATCCAACAGGCACGTTAAGCTAGCTCACTTTTCAATGTCGTGACAACATTTGACACTGAAAAAGATACGACAAAGCAGCAAAGTAATCCAATGTATCCCAAACTGCGTGATGTCATGCATTATGCTTCATTTATAAGCCTTTACTCAAGGTGCACCAATGATCTGTTTAGAATGATCATTTTAACTTGCCGATCAACTTGATATGTCTGTACTAAATCGTACATAACTTTTGATTTAGAGTTTAGAATGACACGAATCCAATGCCCAAGTTAAGCTAGCTCAATTTTCTATATTGTGTCAAACTTAAATAACAAAATAGATATGGCAAAGCCTTCAAGTAATCCAATGTATCCCAAATTTCTTGATTCCAAGCATTATGCTTCATTTGTAAACATTTCTTAATGAGCACCAATGATCAGTTTAGAATGATTATTTTAACTAGCTGATCAACTTGACATGTCTACACTAAATCGTCTTTACCTTTTTGATTTAGAGCGTAAAATGACACGAATCAAACACCCACATTAAGCTAGCTCAATTTTCCATATTGTGACAACATTTGAGATTGAATGATCTACGACAAAGCCTCAAAGTAATCCAATGTATCCCAAACTGCGTAATGCCATGCATTATGCTACATTTATTAGCCTTTACTCAAGGAGCACCAATGATCCATTTAGAATGATCATTTTAACTGGCCGAGCAACTTGATATATCCACACTAAATCGTCTGTAACTTTTGATTTAGAGTTTAGAATGACACGCCCATGTTAAGCTAGCTCAATGTTCTATATTGTGACAAAATTTAAGACCGAAATAGATACGAAAAAGCCTCCAAGTAATCCAATATATCACAAACTGCATGATGCCAAGCATTATGCTTCATTTGTAAAACTTTGGTTAATGAGCACCAGTGATCAGATTAGAATGTTCAATTTAACTGGCTGGTCAATTTGACATGTATGCACTAAATAGTCTTTAACTTTTTTCCGGGAATAAAGAAAACATTTTTTATCTATCCATTTATATGTATTCACTCTATCAAATCGGAATACATTTTTTAGTCGATACTGAAAACAAGGTAGTACCAACCAGGGAAGCAACAAGTGTTATAATAATTCATTCAGAATTCAGAATGACACGAATCCAACGCCCAAGTAAGCTAGCTCAATTTTGTATATTGTGATAAAAGTTTACACTGAAATAGCAACGACAAAGCTTCCACGTAATCCAATCTATCCTGAACTGCCTGATGCCATTCATTATGCTTGATTTATACGGCGTTATTCAAGGATAACGAATGATCAGTTTAGAATAATCAATTTTACTGGTCATTTAACTTGACAAGTATGCACTAAATCGTCTTTAACTTTTGACTCATAGTTCACAATGACACGAATCCAACGTCAGAGTTAAGCTAGCAGAATTTTCTATATTGTGACAAAATTTAAGACCGAAATAGCTACGGCAAAGCCTCCAAGTCATCCAATGTATCCCAAATTGCGTGATGCCATGCATTATGCTTCATTTATAAGCCTTTACTCAAAGAGCACCAATGATCAGTTTAAAATGATCATTTTAACTAGCTGATCAACTTGACATGTCCGCACTAAATCATCTTTAGATTTTGATTTATAGAGCAAAATGACATGAATCCAACACCCACGTTAAGCTAGCTCAATTTTCCATATTGTGACAACATTTGAGACTTAAAGAGCTATGACAAAGCCTCAAATTAATCCAATGTATCCCGAACTGCGCGATGCAATGCATTATACTTCATTTATAAGCCTTTACTAAAGGAGCACCAATGATCCGTTTAGAATGATCATTTTAATTTGGCGATCAACTTGATATGTCCGCACTAAATCGTCCGTAACTTTTGATTTAGAGTTTAGAATGACATGAATACAACACCCACGTTAAGCTAGCTCAATTTTCTATATTGTGACAAAATTTAAGACCAAAATAGCTACGACAAAGCCTCCAAGTAATCCAATCTGTCCCAAACTACGTGATGCCAAACATTATGCTTCATTTGTAAACTTTTGCTTAATGAGCACCAGTGATCAGCTTAGAATGATCAATTTAACTGGCCGATCAACCTGACATGTATGCATTAAATCGTCTTTAACTTTTTTTCCTGGAATAAATAAAACTTTTTTTATCCATCAATTTATATGTATTCACTCTATCCAAATCGGAATACCTTTTTTGTCGATACTGAAAACAAAGTTGTACCGATCAGGAAAGCAAAAAAGTGTTATTTGATTTCATTCAGAGTTCAGAATGACACGAATCCAACACACAAGTAATGCTAGCTCAATTTTCTATATTGTGATAAAATTTTAGAATGAAATACTGATGACAAAGCCTCCAAGTAATCCAATCTATCCCAAACTGCCTGATACCATGCATTAGGCTTGATTTATACGCCGTTACTCAAGAAGCACCGATGATCAGTTTAGAATGATTAATTTAACTGGCCGATTAACTTGACCTGTATGCACTAAATCATCTTTAACTTTTGACTCAAAGTTCCGAATGACACGAATCTAACACCAAAGTTAAGCTAGCTCAATTTTCTATATTCTGACAAAATTTAGGACTGAAATAGCTACGGCAAAGCCTCCAAGTAATCCAATGTATCCTAAATTGCGTGATGCCATGCATTATGATTCATTTATATGCCTTTACTTAAGGAGCACCAATGATCAGTTTAGAATGATCATTTTAACTAGTTGATCAACTTGCCATGTCCGCACTAAATCGTCTTTAACTTTTAATTTAGAGCTCAAAATGACATGAATCCAACAACCACGTTAAGCTAGCTCAATTTTCCATATTGTGACAAAATTTGAGACAGAAAGAGCTACGAAAAAGCCTCAATGTAATCCAATGTATCCCAAACTGCTTGATGCCATGCATTATGCTTCATTTATAAGCCTTTACTCAAGGAGAAACGATGAACCGTTTAGAATGATCATTTTAACTAGCCAATCAACTTGATATGTTTGCACTAAATCATCCATAACTTTTGATTTAAAGTTTAAAATAACACGAATACAACGCCTACGTTAAGCTAGCTCAATTTTCTATATTGTGATAAAATGTAAGTCCGACATAGCTACAACAATGCCTCCAATTAATCAATTCTATCCCAAACTGCGTGATGCCAAGAATTATGCTTTATTTGTAAACCTTTTCCTAATAAGCACCAGTGATCAGCTTAGAATGATCAATTTAACTAGCCGATCAACATGACATGTATGCACTAAATCGTCTTTTACATTTTTTTCCTGGAATAAAGAAAACTTTTTTTATCTATCCATGTATATGTATTCACTCGATCCAAATCGGAATACGCATTTTTGTCGATACTGAAAACAAAAAGGTACCAATCAGGAAAGCAAAAAAGTATTATTTGAATTCATTTAGAGTTCAGAATGACATGAATCCAACGCCTAAGTAAAGCTAGCTTAATTTTCTATATTGTGATAAAATATTAGAGTGAAATAGCGACGACAAATCCTCCAAATAATCCAATCTATCCCAAACTGTCTGATGTCATGTATTATGCTTGATTTTTACGCCGTTACTCAAGGAACACCAATGATCAGTTTAGAATGATCAATTTAACTAGCCGATTAACTTGACATGTACGCACTAAATCGTCTTTAACATTTGACTCAGAGTTCAAGATGACACAAATCCAACGCCCATGTTAAGCTAGCTCAATTTTCTATATTGTGCAAAATTTAAGGCCGAAATAGCTACAGCTAAGACTCCAACTAATCCAATGTATCCTAAATTATGTGATGCGATGCATTATGCTTCATTTATAAGCCTTTACTCAAGGAGGACCTATGATCAGTTTAGAATGATCATTTCAACTAGCTGATCAACTTGACATGTCCGCACTAAATCGTTGTTACCTTTTGATTTAGAGCACAAAATGACATGAATCCAACAGCCACGTTATGGTAGCTCAATTTTCCATATTTTGACAACATTTAAGACTGAAAGAGCTATGACAAAGCCTCAAAGTAATCCAATGTATCCCAAACTGCATGATGACATGCATTATGCTTCATTTATAAGCCTCTACTCAAGGAGCACCAATGATTAGTTTAGAATGATCATTTTAATTGGCCGATCAATTTGATATGTCCGTATTAAATCGTCTGTAACTTTTGATTTAGAGTTTCGAATGACACGAATACAACGCCCACGTTAAGCTAACTCAATTTTTGATATTGTGACAAAACTTAAGACCAAAATAGCTATGACAAAGCCTCCAAGTAATGCAATCAATCACAAACTCCGTGATGCCAAGCATTATGCTTCATTTGTAAACCTTTGTTTATTAAAGCACCAGGGATCAGATTAGAATGATAAATTTAGCTGACCGATCTATTTGACATGTATGGACTAAATTATCTTTAACTTTTTTTTCCTGGAATAAAGAAAACTTTCTTTATCCATCCAGTTATATGTATTCACTTTATCCAAATCAGAATACCTTTTTTGTCGATACTGACAACAAAGTAGTACAGATCAGGAAAGCAAAAAAGTGTTATTTGAATTCATTCAGAGTTAAGACTGACACTAATCCAACGCCCAAGTAAAGCTAGCTCAATTTTCTATATTGTGATAAAAGTTTAGACTGAAATAGTGATGACAAAGCCTCCAAGTAATCCAATCTATCCCAAACTGTCTGATAGCATGCATTATGCTTGATTTATACGCCATTACACACGGGGCACCAATGATCAGTTTAGAATGATCAATTTGACTGGCAAATTAACTTGACATGTATGCACTAAATCTTCTTCAACTTTTGACTCAGAATTCACAATGACACGAATCCAACGCCCAAGTTAAGCTAGTCCAATTTTCTATATTGTGACAAAATTTAAGACTGAAATAGCTACGGCACAGCCTCCAAGTAATCCAATGTATCCCAAATTGCATGATGCCATGCATTATTCTTCATTTATAAGCCTTTACTCAAGGAGCACCAATGATCAGTTTAGAATGATCATTTTAACTATCTGATCAACTTGACATGTCCGCACTAAATCGTCTTTACCTTTTCATTTAGAGCACAAAATGACATGAATCCAAAAACCACGTTAAGCTAGCCAAATTTTCCATATTGTGACAACATTTGAGGCTGAAAGATCTACGACAAAGTCTCAAAATAATCCAATGCGTCCCAAATTGCGTGATGCCATTCATTATGCTTCATTTATAAGCCATTACTCAAGGAGCATGAATGATCTGTTTAAAATGATCATTTTAACTGGCCAATCAACTTGATATGTCCGCATTAAATTGTCCATA
>CM032158.1:22157065-22203522 GCA_018901935.1 Pugionium cornutum | reverse complement strand
GTTGGCGATGGATTCGTGTCATTCTGAACGTTAAAACAAACGTTAAAGACAAATTAGTGCAGACATGTCAAGTTGCTCGGCCAGTTAAAATGATCATCTTCAACTGATCATTGGGGATCTTTGAGTAAAGGCTTATATATAAAGCATAATGAATGGCATCACGCAGTTCGGGATACATTGGATTACTTGGAGGCTTTGTTGTGGCTCTTTCAGTGTCAAATGTTGTCACAATATTGAAAATGGAGCTAGATTAACGTGGGTATTTCATTCTGAACTCTAAATCAAAAGTTTCAGATGATTTAGTGCATACATGTCAAATTGAACAGCCAATTAAAACGATCATTCTTGACTGATCATTAGTGCTCCCTGAGAAAAGGCTAATAAATGAATCATAATGCATGACATCACACATTTTGGGATACATTGGATTACTTGGAGGCTTTTTCGTAGCCTTTTTGATCTCAAATGTTGTCACAATATTGAAAATTGAGCTAGATTAACGTGGGGATTGGATTCATGTCATTTCGAGTTCGAAATCAAATGTGAAAGACGATTTATTTTGGACATGTCAAGTTGATCAGCTAGTTAAAAATGAACATTCTAAACTGGTCATTCGTTCTCATTGAGCAAAGACTATTTCTATCTTCTTTTCCCATTCTAGGTATTCCTCAGGGTCATTGGTTCCATGGAAAGAGGGAATTTTGATCTTAAGGCCAGCCAAAGGGTCGCGAGGGTTAGGTTGATTATTCCTAGGCATCCGATGTTCTTATGGCCTTCTTCTCCTAGATTGGTGTGACCTAGATGAGTGACTGTAATATTGCTTAGTACCATAAGGTGGTTGGTGTCTCCTCAGTCCGTCATTGATGGATCTTTCTATCTCAGCCCTCATGGTTTCCATACTTTCATTCATCATGGCTTTAAAGGAATCAAGGAGTTGTTTGTTGGGGTTTGAGGATTCCTCTCCATTGTCTATTCCCACCATGGTTCCTGGCAAATGCAGACCAATAAACAAGTAAAATGCTCAAAGTAGAACACCAACTAGAACAAACAAATCGCAAAAGACAAAGAAACAAAGAGAAAAAAGCCAAACATTTTAATACCAAAAACTTCTTCTAATCTCATTTGATCACCATTTTGATTAAGGATTTTGAATCATCATCCCATTCCTCTCAAGAGCCAAACGTCTAAGGGCTGTTCATATCCCTTGGAATTTTCACTTCATTCCACCTCTTGCCCAATGTGTCTGGTCTTCATCATTTACACAGACCAGGCTGATAGTCTAAGGATCTTCCACCATCCTTTAGAAGTATCACTCATTCCACAAAATTTCTCGAGACTATCCATCTTGAAGCTCACGGATTCACCATCTTCTTCACTTCTGCATCCACATTCGGTTTACTATCATTTGCACAGCCTCTTGGAGACATTCAGGGACTTGATCCTAACCCGGATCACATCAAGATAAGATAACTTGGAGGCTTTGTTGTATCTATTTCGGTCTTAAATTTTATCACAATTTTGAAAATTTCGCTAGCTTAACGTGGGCGTTGGATTCGTATCATTCTGAACTCTAAATAGAAAGTTACGGAAAATTTAGTGCATACATGTCAAGTTGATCGACCAGTTAAAATGCTCTTTCTAAACTGAACATTGGTGCTCCTTGAGTAAAGGCTAATAAATGAAGCATAATTCCTGGCATCCCGCAGTTTGGGCTACACTGGATATTTGGAAGCTTTTCCGTAGCTCTTTCTGTCTCAAATGTTGTAACAATATTAAAAATTAAGCTACATTAATGTGGGTGTTGGGTTCATGTCATTTGAGCTCTAAATCAAAAGTTAAAGTCGATTTAGTGGGGACATGTCAAGTTGATCAGCAAATTAAAATGATATTTCTAAACTGATCATTGGTGCACCTTGAGTAAAGGCTTAGAAGAATCGTAATGCATGGCATCACGCAGTTTAGGATACATTGGATTACTTGAAGGCTTTCTCGTAGCTCTTTCAGTCTCCAATGTTGTCACAATATAAAAAACTGAGCTAGTTTAACGTGGGTGTTGGATTCGTGTCGTGCGGAAGTCTAAATCAAAAATTATGGACGATTTAGTGCAAACAAGTCAAGTTGATCAGCTAGTTAAAATGATCATTCTAAACTGATCATTGGTTCTCCTTGAGTAAAGGCTTATAAATAAAGCATAATGCATGGCATCACGCAGGTTGGCATACATTGGATTACTTGGAAGCTTTGTAGTAGCGATTTCAGTCTCAAATGTTGTCACAATATGGGAAATTGAGCAAGCTTAATGTGGGCGTTGGACTGATGTCATTTTCTGCTCTAAATCAAATGTCAAAGATGATTTAGTGCGGACAGGTCCAGTTGATCAGCTAGTTAAAATGGTCATTCTAAACTTATCATTGGTGCACCTTGAGTAAAGGCTTATAAATGAAGCATAATGAATGGCATCACGCAGTTTGGGATAGATTGGATTACTTGGAGGATTTGTCATAGCTATTTCAGTGTTAAATTTTGTCACAATATAGAAACTATAGCTAGATTAACGTGGATGTCGGCTTCGTGTCATTTTGGAACTCTAAATCAAAAGTTACGTACGGTTTAGTGCGGACATTTCTAGTTGATCGGCCATTTAAAATGATCATTCTAAACTGATCATTGTTGCTCCTTGAGTAAAGGGTGATAAATGAAGCATAATGCATGGCATCATGTAGATTGGGATAAATTAGATTACTTGGAGGCTTTTTCATAGCTCATTTGGTCTGAAATGTTGTCAAAATATAGAAGATTAAGCTAGCTTAATGTGGGCGTTGGACTCAAGTCATTTTGAGCTCTAAATGAAAACTTAAAGACGATTAAATGCGGACGTGTCGAGTTGATCAGCTAGTTAAAATGATCATTCTAAACTGTTCATTAGAGCTCATTGAGTAAAGGCGTATAAATAAAGCAAATAATGCATAGCATCACGCAGTTTGGGATATATTGGATTAATTGGAGGCTTTTTTGTAGCTATTTCGGTCTTGAAATTTTTAACAATTTGGAAAAGTGAGAAAGCTTGACGTGGACGTTGGATTCGTGTCATTTTGAACTATAAATAAAAAGTTACAGACGATTTAGGGGGGACATGTCAAGTGATCGGAATGTTAAAATGATCATTCTAAAATGATAATTTGAGCTCCTTGAGTAAAGGCTTACAATCGAAGTATAATGCATGGCATCACGCAGATTGGGATAGATTGAATAACTTGGAGGCTTTGTCGTAGCTATTTCGATCTTAAATTTTATCACAATATATAATATTAAGCTAGCTTAAAATGGATGTTGGATTCGTGTCATTCTGAACTCTAAAAAAAGTTACAGACTATTTAGTGCCTACATGTGAAGTTGATTCCTTGCTGGGAATGCTCACATCATCCTCCCACAGTCGAGAAGAATTTTACCTCAGATCTGTTTCATCGTGCTTATGAACCGTGGACTTGGCTTGTTTACAAGTTTCACATCTTTGGCAAGCTTTTTGACATCACTCCTCGTATGTGGCCAAAATAAATGTTCCTGTAGTACATTCAATGTTTTTGCCATGCCAAAGTGACCCATAAGACCACCTGTAGCATATCTTTGCCACGCATGAGCTTCCTTAACAAACAAATCTTGCAAACAAGAGTTAGATACACATAGGCGAGTTTCATAGAATAAGAACACATTACTTTCCAGCACCAAATTTCTCACAATCAGCATAAATCTCTTTAAAGTCAGCATCAGTAGCATATAATTCCTTGATTTTTTGAAACCCTAGCAGCTTAACTTTTTAAAGATTTCAAGAGAACATACCTCTGAGAAAGAGCATCGGTTCCTATATTCTCTTTACCTTTCTTGTACTTGATCACATAAGGGAAGGTTGCAATGAATTCAACCCACTTTGCACGTTTCTTGTTCAGCTTTTGTTGCCCTTTGAGGTGCTTGAGTGATGTGTGAATAACAAACTCCTTCGGCCAAAGATAATGTTGCCACGTTTGTAATGCCCCTCTAAGCCTTTCACTAAAGTAAGCTATGGCCTTTCTTTCCTGCATAAGAACACCAACGATACCAATTCCTGAGGCATCACATTGAATTTCAAAGGTTTTATCAAAGCTAGGAAGAGATAGTAATGGGGAGTGTGTGAGCTTGTCTTTCAAGGTTTGGAATGCTTTTTCTTGTGCTTGCTCCAATTTAAAACCCACATTCTTTCAGATAACCTCAGTGAGTGGAGTTGCTAGAGTGCTAAAGCCTTTGGTAAAACCCAGCAAGACCATAGAAACTCCTTAATTCTCCGACACTCTCTAGGCTCGGCCACTCCTTGATTGCTTTTATCTTTTCCTCATCGACCTACATGGTCTACTCACAAAAAAAACCTAAGAAGACAAGGTTATCTGTTCCAAACGTACATTTCTTAAAATTGGCATATAAGGTTTCCTTGCTAAGTATTTCAAAAACTTTTCTAAGATGTTCAACATGCTAATCTAAGCTTCGAGTATAAACTAGAATGACATCGAAGTACACTACAACAAAATGACCTATGAATGCTCTAAGAACAAATTGCTAGGTGCATTTGTTAATCCAAATGGCATTACTAACCACTCATATAATCCATGTTAGTTTAATGCGGTTTTCCACTCATCACTTGCTTTCATCCTAATTTGATGGTATCCACTTTTAAGATCTACCTTAGAGAAGATGCAAGAACCATGCAATTCATCAAGCATATCATCTAATCTAGGAATAGGGTGACGATACTTTACAGTGATATTGTTGATGGCTCTGCAATCAACACACATCCTCCAGCTGCCAACTTTCATTGGGACAAGCAAAGCAGGCACACCACATGGGCTCATGCTTTCGCGGATATGTCCTTTCTCCATGAGTTCACTGACTTGTTGTTGACGCTCTTTGGTCTCTAGAGGATTGGTTCGGTAGGATCGCTTGTTAGGAAGAGAAGCTCCTGGTAGGAAGTCGATTTGGTGCTCTATTCCTCGAATTGGTGGTAAGCCTTGCGGATGGTCCTTCGGTAAAAACTTCTGAATTTCTTCCAAAAGAAGTTTAATTTTGCTAAACAAATCCTGCATAGATTGCTTAGTAATAAAGCATTCTTTAAGCACAAAGAGTATGTGTGGTAAGTGACTTCCTGGATGAAGCTTGATCATAAGATTGGCCAGCTGCTTGGTGGGTGGTTTTCTCGATTGTTTGGGCTTGGTTCTGCTTGAGTTTTGTTCTTTTTCAAAGCTATTTTATGTAGTTGAAACTCCTGTGAGGACAAGGGTACTAGGACGTTCTTTTTACCCTCAAACTCAAATGAGTACATATTAGTAAACCCATCATGTATCACTCTCCTATCCGATTGCCAAGGTGATGAGGTCATTGGCACAACCCCCGGCCAACTGCCCGGCCCGGCCGGCCCAAGAAACACAAAGGCGGCCAAATACGCGCAAAAGGATACATGGGTGTATCTTCATGAATCCAAGCTTAACCAAGAAGCGGCCAGCCAAGACCAAACCTGGACTATAATCCTGACTCACAGAGGACACGCGGCGACATGCAGCTCACCCAAAACAAGGCTAGATTAAGTCATGCACCAGACATCAAATTGGAGTTTTCGAAACTTACCATATTTGGAACTTTCCTTATATGAAAGTCTCCAAAGGTTTCTTTGGCGACCAGGAGTCTTTTTGGTACTTCTAGGAGCTCCCTTAAGCACTTCTAGAAGCTCAAACACGCCTTGGACCATACGGGTCCATCCGTGCCTTCAAATGAACCGATTGGAGCCGTTTATGGCAAGTGAGATGGCCAACTGGTTTAATCACTTGCAAACCAAAACATGGCGTCCAGGAGATATTATTAAGGCCCTAAGGAAGCCCAAAATAAACCTACCATGCACCAGCCACCATAGGATCAGGCGAATCCCTTTCCTCCAAGACTTGCCATATATGGACCGAAGTGCACTTAATGTGTTCAGATTGCAATATCTCTATTCCTTGCAAATTGGGCACGTATTGAAGACTTTCCAAAGCATCCAGGATGTACCTAGACACTTTACATTCGCCCCAAAGCTCTCAAGATTCAAGCATATACACTTTCCTTGTTGGCCAAACTAGACATTAATGGCCAACAGCCATATATTTTAAATATATGATTTCCTTTTCTCTTTTTTAGGTTTAGGACCGTTGCTAAGAGCACTATATAAGCTCAGCACGACCTCATTGTAAAGATAGACCACCATTGAAATTAAATTTGAATACAAAGTATTTTCTTCAAAGCCTTGTCTTTGAGTCTTGTTCTTGTTCTTTAGAAACTAAGTGTGTGATTCACTTCCTTTCTATTGAAGCCACGGCCAGGTTAGTTTGAGAGATTCAAACTCCCTTGGTTCACCTTTGATCGTGTGATTCGATCAAAAACCCCCTCCTTTTAGTTCCCTTGCCCGCTTAAGCCAAGAGAGATTCTTGGTCTTGCGAGTCACGGCCGTACCGCTTGTGAGATTGATATTCAATCTTACATCATTTGGTATCAGAGCTAAAAGCTCCTATCCCAGGTTGTGTTCATCCAACCTTTATCCTTTATCTTTTATTATTTTGTTTTGCATTTTGTTATTTACATCTTATCGAAAAAAACCAAAAAAATATATTTGTTCTTATTCTTCATTTGCATTGTTTCTTGTTGATTCTTGTTGTTTTTTTTGCTCACATATAAATCTAAAACCAACTCAAAAAAATTGTATTTCATGTTTACTTAATTTCGTTCATCATAAGAAAAAAAAAACCAAAAATATAAGCATCACTCATTTTGTTATTTTTGAATTTAGTTACTAGTAAAGTTAAAAAAAAAAAAAGAAAGATTCATTGAATATTGTTTTTTTGTCCTAAATTAATTTAAATATCAAAAACCAAAAAAATATTGTCTTTTATTTTGCATTAAAGTTAGTTTCCAAAAGAAACAAAAACAAAAACCTCAAAATATTTACTTGTATCGATCTTCCTTTTACTACTACTTATGTGTTAATATCATATATTCACTAGAGTGTAGTTTACTTATTTGTTGATTTGGGACTGATATCTCTTCTTATTGTTGTGCAAGGTACAAAATTTAATGATGGAGCACTATGATGAAGAAGAAGACACCATGAGCATACCACAAACTGATTGTAGTCTAGACAACGACTATGATCAATGCCTAAACACCAGCGAGTGTGACTATGCAGAAGAGTCATGGAATCAATACTATTTGGAGACTGATTTTAGGGAAGAATCAGATGGAGAAAACCTTGAACCAGAACCACTGGACTATGACCAAGACTGGCCCGACGTAGCTGATTCTAATGGATATGGGACATGGCATGAAGACTATTCAGAGTATCATTTTGACAATGAAACAGAAGTTGAAGAACTCAAACCAGAGCCACCAGACTACTATTCCACCGACAGAAGCTGGCCAAAGAAAATTACACCTCACCACTTTGTTGTGTCAAGCCGAGTGCCAACCTACACCACTCCAACTAGATCAAGAAATCAGACAAGTAAGGTATATATTTACAATTCCAAATCTCTAACCTTTTCAGGGTATAACAAGGACCCAGATGAATACCTCCGATGGGAAACAAACATGAAACAATGGCTGCGCTCAAACAACATCCCCAAAGAAGAGAAACTCTCATATGCCGTTGATATGCTCGTTGGAGATGCCTATAATTGGTGGTTGAAAGAAAGTGCTCGGACTTTTTACAACAAACCAGTCCTTGATTGGGGAGACCTTAAGGCACGAATGTATAGGGAGTTTGTGAAGAAGTACCAAACACGCGGAAACATCACCACACAACCTATGCACCCAACAACATCGAGGAGTGGGATGTCTACACCAAACATGCAGCCCTTTCATAAGCCCAAGCTTGACTACTGCTCTGAGCATAACAACGTGTTTTCAAACACCTTAGAAGGACAAAAGGTAGCTAAGCCAATGGTCAAATCAAATATTTACCAGCAAGTTCAAAAGCCTCAAGCCATAGCACACATGAAACCATCAAAGCCATTGCTTGGAATACACATCAATGAAACGCCAGGTAAGTCCTCTAACAATGTGAAAACAAATGAAATTATATGCTATAGATGCCAAGAAAGAGGACACTTTGCTAAGACATGCCCAACTAGACAACTAATAACAAGCTTACATGTAGAACTCGAAAATATTAAGCCTAAAAGTGTTAAGGAAATAAAGGAGCTTCAATTTGAAATTTCCAGTACTAGCATAATGCACTTGTCTTTGCCAAAAGTTGTTGAAACAGGTCTAACAAAGCAAGGATTCAACAAAGATCAAGAAGACCCACCTCCTACATTAAACCGATGTTCCGAATCAAGAAGAGACCATGGAAAACCCAACACCTTGGAGGCAAAGCAAAGCAACCAGCTGCAATGGAAAGGAGTAATTGCTTCCTTTCTTATCAGGGAGCAACCGCCAGATGCACAATGGCCACATCCGAACCATATAAGGGCCACAAACCGAGGTAATGCCCTAAACCCACAAGTAAATCATGGTATTAACTTGCCTACTCTATGTGCAGACCAAAATGTTTTGAGGGCAAAACATTTCGAAGGGGGAGGGTATGATGAGGTCATCGGCACAACCCCCGGCCAACTGCCCGGCCCGGCCGGCCCAAGAAACACAAAGGCGGCCAAATACACGCAAAAGGATACATGGGTGTATCTTCATGAATCCAAGCTTAACCAAGAAGCGGCCAGCCAAGACCAAACCTGGACTATAATCCTGACTCACAGAGGACACGCGGCGACATGCAGCTCACCCAAAACAAGGCTAGATCAAGTCATGCACCAGACATCAAATTGGAGTTTTCGAAACTTACCATATTTGGAACTTTCCTTATATGAAAGTCTCCAAAGGTTTCTTTGGCGACCAGGAGACTTTTTGGTACTTCTAGGAGCTCCCTTAAGCACTTCTAGAAGCTCAAACACGCCTTGGACCATACGGGTCCATCCGTGCCTTCAAATGAACCGATTGGAGCCGTTTATGGCAAGTGAGATGGCCAACTGGTTTAATCACTTGCAAACCAAAACATGGCGTCCAGGAGATATTATTAAGGCCCTAAGGAAGCCCAAAATAAACCTACCATGCACCAGCCACCATAGGATCAGGCGAATCCCTTTCCTCCAAGACTTGCCATATATGGACCGAAGTGCACTTAATGTGTTCAGATTGCAATATCTCTATTCCTTGCAAATTGGGCAAGTATTGAAGACTTTCCAAAGCATCCAGGATGTACCTAGACACCTTACATTCACCCAAAAGCTCTCAAGATTCAAGCATATACACTTTCCTTGTTGGCCAAACTAGACATTAATGGCCAACAGCCATATATTTTAAATATATGATTTCCTTTTCTCTTTTTTAGGTTTAGGACCGTTGCTAAGAGCACTATATAAGCTCAGCACGACCTCATTGTAAAGATAGACCACCATTGAAATTAAATTTGAATACAAAGTATTTTCTTCAAAGCCTTGTCTTTGAGTCTTGTTCTTGTTCTTTAGAAATAAAGTGTGTGATTCACTTCCTTTCTATTGAAGCCACGGCCAGGTTAGTTTGAGAGATTCAAACTCCCTTGGTTCACCTTTGATCGTGTGATTCGATCAAAACCCCCTCCTTTTAGTTCCCTTGCCCGCTTAAGCCAAGAGAGATTCTCGGTCTTGCGAGTCACGGCCGTACCGCTTGTGAGATTGATATTCAATCTTACATCATTTGGTATCAGAGCTAAAAGCTCCTATCCCAGGTTGTGTTCATCCAACCTTTATCCTTTATCTTTTATTATTTTGTTTTGCATTTTGTTATTTACATCTTATCGAAAAAAACCAAAAAAATATATTTGTTCTTATTCTTCATTTGCATTGTTTCTTGTTGATTCTTGTTGTTTTTTTTTGTTTGCTCACATATAAATCTAAAACCAACTCAAAAAAATTGTATTTCATGTTTACTTAATTTCGTTCATCATAAGAAAAAAAAAACCAAAAATATAAGCATCACTCATTTTGTTATTTTTGAATTTAGTTACTAGTAAAGTTAAAAAAAAAAAAAAAAGATTCATTGAATATTGTTTTTTCGTCCTAAATTAATTTAAATATCAAAAAACAAAAAAATATTGTCTTTTATTTTGCATTAAAGTTAGTTTCCAAAAGAAACAAAAACAAAAACCTCAAAATATTTACTTGTATCGATCTTCCTTTTACTACTACTTATGTGTTAATATCATATATTCACTAGAGTGTAGTTTCCTTATTTGTTGATTTGGGACTGATATCTCTTCTTATTGTTGTGCAAGGTACAAAATTTAATGATGGAGCACTATGATGAAGAAGAAGACACCATGAGCATACCACAAACTGATTGTAGTCTAGACAACGACTATGATCAATGCCTAAGCACCAGCGAGTGTGACTATGCAGAAGAGTCATGGAATCAATACTATTTGGAGACTGATTTTAGGGAAGAATCAGATGGAGAAAACCTTGAACCAGAACCACTGGACTATGACCAAGACTTGCCCGACGTAGCTGATTCTAATGGATATGGGACATGGCATGAAGACTATTCAGAGTATCATTTTGACAATGAAACAGAAGTTGAAGAACTCAAACCAGAGCCACCAGACTACTATTCCACCGACAGAAGCTGGCCAAAGAAAATTACACCTCGCCACTTCGTTGTGTCAAGCCGAGTGCCAACCTACACCACTCCAACTAGATCAAGAAATCAGACAAGTAAGGTATATATTTACAATTCCAAATCTCTAACCTTTTCAGGGTATAACAAGGACCCAGATGAATACCTCCGATGGGAAACAAACATGAAACAATGGCTGCGCTCAAACAACATCCCCAAAGAAGAGAAACTCTCATATGCCGTTGATATGCTCGTTGGAGATGCCTATAATTGGTGGTCGAAAGAAAGTGCACGGACTTTCTACAACAAACCAGTCCTTGATTGGGGAGACCTTAAGGCACGAATGTATAGGGAGTTTGTGAAGAAGTACCAAACACGCAGAAACATCACCACACAACCTATGCACCCAACAACATCGAGGAGTGGGATGTCTACACCAAACATGCAGCCCTTTTATAAGCCCAAGCTTGACTACTGCTCTGAGCATAACAACGTGTTTTCAAACACCTTAGAAGGACAAAAGGTAGCTAAGCCAATGGTCAAATCAAATATTTACCAGCAAGTTCAAAAGCCTCAAGCCATAGCACACATGAAACCATCAAAGCCATTGCTTGGAATACACATCAATGAAACGCCAGGTAAGTCCTCTAACAATGTGAAAACAGATGAAATTATATGCTATAGATGTCAAGAAAGAGGACACTTTGCTAAGACATGCCCAACTAGACAACTAATAACAAGCTTACAAGTAGAACTCGAAAATATTAAGCCTAAAAGTGTTAAGGCAATAAAGGAGCTTCAATTTGAAATTTCCAGTACTAGCATAATGCACTTGTCTTTGCCAAAAGTTGTTGAAACAGGTCTAACAAAGCAAGGATTCAACAAAGATCAAGAAGACCCACCTCCTACATTAAACCGATGTTCGGAATCAAGAAGAGACCATGGAAAACCCAACACCTTGGAGGCAAAGCAAAGCAACCAGCTGCAATGGAAAGGAGTAATTGCTTCCTTTCTTATCAGGGAGCAACCGCCAGATGCACAATGGCCACATCTGAACCATATAAGGGCCACATCTGAACCATATAAGGACCACAAACCGAGGTAATGCCCTAAACCCACAAGTAAATCATGGTATTAACTTGCCTTCTCTATGTGCAGACCAAAATGTTTTGAGGGCAAAACATTTCGAAGGGGGAGGGTATGATGAGGTCATCGGAACAACCCCCGGCCAACTGCCCGGCCCGGCCGGCCCAAGAAACACAAAGGCGGCCAAATACGCGCAAAAGGATACATGGGTGTATCTTCATGAATCCAAGCTTAACCAAGAAGCGGCCAGCCAAGACCAAACCTGGCCTATAATCCTGACTCACAGAGGACACGCGGCGACATGCAGCTCACCCAAAACAAGGCTAGATCAAGTCATGCACCAGACATCAAATTGGAGTTTTCGAAACTTACCATATTTGGAACTTTCCTTATATGAAAGTCTCCAAAGGTTTCTTTGGCGACCAGGAGACTTTTTGGTACTTCTAGGAGCTGCCTTAAGCACTTCTAGAAGCTCAAACACGCCTTGGACCAGACGGGTCCATCCGTGCCTTCAAATGAACCGATTGGAGCCGTTTATGGCAAGTGAGATGGCCAACTGGTTAAATCACTTGCAAACCAAAACATGGCGTCCAGGAGATATTATTAAGGCCCTAAGGAAGCCCAAAATAAACCTACCATGCACCAGCCACCATAGGATCAGGCGAATCCCTTTCCTCCAAGACTTGCCATATATGGACCGAAGTGCACTTAATGTGTTCAGATTGCAATATCTCTATTCCTTGCAAATTGGGCACGTATTGAAGACTTTCCAAAGCATCCAGGATGTACCTAGACACCTTACATTCGCCCCAAAGCTCTCAAGATTCAAGCATATACACTTTCCTTGTTGGCCAAACTAGACATTAATGGCCAACAGCCATATATTTTAAATATATGATTTCCTTTTCTCTTTTTTAGGTTTAGGACCGTTGCTAAGAGCACTATATAAGCTCAGCACGACCTCATTGTAAAGATAGACCACCATTGAAATTAAATTTGAATACAAAGTATTTTCTTCAAAGCCTTGTCTTTGAGTCTTGTTCTTGTTCTTTAGAAACTAAGTGTGTGATTCACTTCCTTTCTATTGAAGCCACGGCCAGGTTAGTTTGAGAGATTCAAACTCCCTTGGTTCACCTTTGATCGTGTGATTCGATCAAAAACCCCCTCCTTTTAGTTCCCTTGCCCGCTTAAGCCAAGAGAGATTCTCGGTCTTGCGAGTCACGGCCGTACCGCTTGTGAGATTGATATTCAATCTTACATCACAAGGTCTCCCAAGTAAGATATGACTAGCATCCATGGGTAAGATGTCACACAATACCTCGTCTTCATACATTACTATGGACAAGGGAACTAAGACCTGGTTCATTACTTCTAACTCAAGCTCATCATTAAGCTATTGAAACTTATAGGGTTTAGACCTCTTAATAACCTCAAGCCCTAGCTTTTCTACCATAGTCGCACTTGCAACATTTGTACAGCTACCCCCATCAATCACTAAGTTACAAACCTTATCCTTAACTACACAGCGAGTGTGGAATTGGTTCTCTCTTTGCTCATTCTTTTCTGCATTGGTTTGTACGTTAAAGGTTCTCCTAGTGACTAAGAGTTGACCTATGTGTGGTATGGCTACATTCTCCTCTAAAGACTCAGCATCTGATTGGTCCTCTTCTGATTCTACCTCACCATTAGCCCTAATAACCACGGTTCTCTTATTGGTACATTCTCCACAGTAGTGACCAAAATCCTTACACTTAAAACACTGAATCTCACTAGTTTTGGTGCTAGAACCCTTATCTATGCCATTAAGTTTCGAATCTTTGTGCTTAGGTATAGGGAATGGTTTTTTACTAAAATTATCATCCTTAGATTGACTCAACCTAGTGGAGCTAGTTCCGGGTTTAGCCTTCTTTCTCTCAAGTTGTTTCTCAATAGCTTTATGGAGAAGAACTTCTAGTTCGACATAATGGTGGACCTCTAGCCTATCTATGATCTCCCTATTGAGGCCGCCCATAAACCTGGCCATAGTGGCTTCACTATCCTCTTGAATATCAGCCCTAAGCAAGAAGGTATCCATCTCCGTAAATTACTCTTCTACGGACCTACTTCCTTGAGATAGATTCCTATGCTTAAGATGTAGCTCCCTATGGTAATGACTAGGTATAAAACTTCTTCTCAAGATGACTTTCACCTAGTTCCACAAATCTATAGGAAAATCCCCAGCCGTTCTCCTAGAAGTAACTAATTTATCCCACCAACTTAGAGCATAGTACGTAAACTCAGTTGGGGCTACCTTAACCGTATTCTCTTGAGTGTATTCTCTACAATCAAAGACCATTTCTATCTTCTTTTCCAATTCTAGGTATTCCTCAAGGCCATTGGTTCCATGGAAAGAGAGATTTTTGATCTTAAGGCCAGCTAAAGGGTCACGAGGGTTAGGTTGATTATTCCTAGGCATCCGGTGTTCTTATGGCCTTCTTCTCCTAGACTGGTGTGACCTAGATGAGTGACTATAATATTGCTCAGTATTATAAGGTGGTTGGTGTCTCCTCAGTCCATCATTGATGGATCTTTCTATCTCAGCCCTCATTGTTGCCATACTTTCATTCATCAAGGCTTTAAAGGAATCAAGGAGTTGTTTGTTGGAGTTTGAGGATTCCTCTCCATTGTCTATTCCCACCATGGTTCCTGGAAAATGCAGACCAATAAACAAGTAAAATGCTCAAAGTAGAACACAAACTAGAACAAACAAATCGCCAAAGACAAAAGCACAAAGAGAAAAAACCAAACATTTTAATACCAAAAACTTCTTCTTAATCTCATTTAATCACCGTTTTGATTAAGGATTTTAAATCATCATCCCATTCCTCTCAAGAGCCGAAAGTCTAACGGCTGTTCATATCCCTGAAGCATAATGCATGGCATCACGCAGTTTGCAATAGATTGTATTCCTTGGAGGCTTTGTCATAGATATTTTGCTTTTAAATTATGTCAAAATATAGAAAATTGAGCTAGCTATACTTGGGCATTGGATTCGTGTCATTCTAAACGCTAAATCAAAAGTTAAAGATGATTTAGTGTGGACATGTCAAGTTGATCGGCCAGTTAAATTATTCATTCTTAACTTATATTGTTGCTTATTGAGCAAAGTTTTACAATAGAAGCAAAATGTATGGCATCACACAGTTTAAGATAGATTGGATTACTTAGAGGCTTTTTCATATCTGTTTTGGGTTTTAAATTTTGTCACAATATCAAAAATTGAGATAGCTCAAAGTGAGCATTGGATTTTTGTAATTCTGAACACTGAACCAATAGTTAAAGACGATTTAGTGCGGATATGTCAAGTTGATCGGCGAGTTAAATTGATCGTTCTAAACTCATCATTGGTTCTCATTGAGAAAAGATTTACAAATGAAGCATAATGCATGGCTTCAAGAAGTTTTGGATAGATTGGATTTAGTGCAGACATGTCATATTGATCGGCCAGTTAAATTGATCATTCTAAATTGATCATTTCTAATCTTTGAGCAAAGATTTTCAAATGAAGCATAATGCATGGTTTCACGTAGTTTGGGATAGATTGGATTACTTGGAGGCTTTGTCATTGCTGTTTCGGTCTTAAATTTTTCACAATAAGGAAAATTGAGCTAGCTTAATTGGCATTGGATTCATGTCATTCTAAACTCTAAATAAAAACTTACGGACGATTTAGTGTGGACATGTCATGGTTATCAGCTAGTTAAAATGATCATTCTAAATTGATCATTGGTGCTCATTGAGCAAAGGTTTACAAATGAAGCATAATACATGGCATCATGTTGTTTGTGATAGATTGGATTAGTTGGAGACTTTGTCTTAGGTATTTAGGCCTTAATTTTTTTCAAAATTTTAGAAAATTGAGCAAGCTTAACGTTGGCGTTGGATTCGTGTCATTCTGAACTCTGAATCAATAGTTAAAGAGGATTTAGTGCACATATGTCATGTTGATCGGCCAGTTAAATTGGTCATTTTAAACTAATCACTAGTGCTCATTGAGCAAAGGTTTACAAATGAAGTATAATGCATGGCATCATGCAGTTTGAGATAGATTTTGGATTACTTGGGGGCTTTGTCGTAGCTATTTCAATCTAAAATTTTGTCACAATATAGATTATATAGCTAGCTTAACGTGGGCGTTGGGTTTGTGTCTTTCTGAACTCTAAATTAAAAGGTACAGACGATTTTGCAGACATATCAAGTTGATCGGTCAGTTAAAATGATCATTCTAAACTGATCATTGGTGCTCTTTGAGTAAAGGCTTATAAATGAAGCATAATGAATGTCATCACGCAATTTAGGATTGATTGGATTACTTTGAGGCTTTGCCTAGCTCTTCAGTCTCAACTGTTGTCACAATATGGAAATTGAGGTAGCTTAACGTGGGCATGGATTCATGCCATTTTGAGCTATAAATCAAAAGTAAAAGAGGATTTAGTGCGTACATGTCAAGTTGATCAGCTAGTTTAAATGATCATTCTAAACTAATCATTGGTGATCCTTGAGTAAAGGTATATAAATGAAGCACAATTCGTTGCATCATGCAGTTTGGGATAGATTTGGATAGTTGGAGGATTTGTCGTAGCTATTTCGATCTTAAATTTTCTCACAATATAGAAAATTAAGCTAGCTTTACATGAGTGTTGGATTCGTGTCATTCTGAACAATGAATCAAAAGTTACAGACGATTTATTGAAGATATGTAAAGTTGATCATCTAGTTAAAGTGATCACTCTAAACTTATCAATGGTGCTCCTTGAGTAAAGGCGTATAAATGATGCATAATGCATGGCATCACACAGTTTGTGACATACCTATTTCAGTTTTAAATTATGTCAAAATATAGAAAATTGATCTAGATTTACTTGGGTGTTGGATTCGTGTCATTCTAAACATCTAATCAAAAGTTAAATACGATTTAGTGCGGACATGTCAAGTTGATCAGCCAATTAAATTATTTATACAAAACTAATAATTGGTGCTTATTCAGCAAAGTTTTACAAAAGAAGCCAAATGTGTGGCATCATGCAGTTTAAGATAGATTATATTACTTAGAGTCTTTGTCATAGCTATTTCGGTCTTACATTTTGTCTCAATAATGAAAATTGAGCTAGCTTAACGTAGGCATTGGGTTCATGTCATTCTGAACACCCAATGTTAAAGACGATTTAATGCAGACATGTAAAGTTGATCGGCGAGTTAAATTGATCGTTGTAAACTCATCATTAGTGCTCATTGGGCAAATATTTACAAAGGAAGCATAATGCATGGCATCAAGCACTTTGGATTATTTGGAGGCTTTGTAATAGCTATTTCGGTTTTAATTTTGTCACAATATAGAAAATTGATCTTGCTTAATCAGTGTTGGATCCGTGTCTGATGAGGACATCAGATCGTCTGGCCGGCCATAAGACCAAAATGGCCGACCAGAAGGCTTGCACGAGACAGCCGGGCCATATGGCGCGTCTGCTGGGCCAAGCGGTACCACTGGCCCTATGATCAGCCGAGCCAGGGCGACCAACTTCTCCAGCGGAGAGGCCCAAACCTCCAGCCCAACTGGCGGCGACATGAATAACACCACTGGCCCAACTGGTGACGCCGGCAGCTCACAAATTAATCTGGCCGGCTCTGATCTCAACTCGGCCAGCTCTACGCACAATCCAGCTGGCTCACGCGATTGCACCACCATTACCACCTCTACACAAGGAGACTCGGATCAACTCAGCTACCAGATTCAAGGCATGAACCTAGATGAAGCCTCTACACCAGTGGTGCCACCAGGAGCCATGACAAGGAGCAGAACAAGGGCACTCTTCCACAAGTTTAGCTTGTGGGTAGACAAGCTCCTAGAAGACCAACGACAAGGAGCATTGGGCCAAGAGTAAAAGGAAGAATCCAAGGGCTTCTCAACATTTCAAAGGACTCCAGAGGCTTGGGCTCTCTTGGAAAAAGAGGTCAAGGCCCAACATTTCGTAACCCTACTCCAAGTTGAACACTAAGGCACGTGTGAGAAAATGTCGGACACCTTCCATTTCTTGGACGAAAGGTAAAAAGGTAAGTTTTCAATTATACACTTGCCTTTTCTGTTTTGCAGGGTGGGAATTAGTAGTTTTCCATTTATTGAGTCAAGAACAATCTAGGTAGTTGTCCTTTTTGGGTTATTTCCTTTTTGTAATTTTTCTTATCCACTTTTGTATCTTTTCCATTTTATTTTGGGTCAACCATAGAAGGTCAAAGCTGCCGAGCATATTAATAAGGCTCCTTCAGCATTGTATTTTGACAACTTTTGATTATTAATAAATAGAGCACTTTTTCCTACGAGTTTTTCTCCTAAAACTCTATCGCTTAGAACCCTAGTTGAGTCCAGCCCTCCTTGCTTCTAAGTTGTGATTTATCACGAGTTTCATCACCCCTCATGTGGTTCACTTCACCCCACCACCAAATAACTCCTAGAAAGCCCCTATCTAGAAGCGTAAGGTCGATTTTCTCGCCTAATCTTCTCCAACCAGCCGCAAGTGTTACGACCTTGATTCGAGGCTAGTATCAGTGTCATTCTGAACTCTAAATAAAAAATTACGGATGATTTAGTGCAGACATGTCAAGGTTATCAGACAGTTAAAATGATCATTCTAAACTGTCCAATGATGCTCATTGAGCAAATGTTAACAAATGAAGCATAATGCACGGTATCACACTGTTTGTGATAGATTGGATTAGTTGGAGACTTCATCTTAGCTATTTCAGCCTTAAATTTTGTCACAATATAGAAAATTGAGCTAGCTTAACCACTACAGGAAAACATTAACATTTCCGACGGAAATAAAACCGTCAAAATATTCCGACGCATTTGCGATGGATTCGCGACGGACTACCGAGGGAGAAAAACCGTCTCGTATTCATCGGGTATCCTTTGGTAATATCCGACGCCAGCACAGCCATTGGGAAATAGATGGTAAAACCCGATAGTGTACCGACGACTTTCCAACGAAAGCGTAGTCGTCGAGATATCCTCTTGAAACCGTCGTAAATTACCGACCTATCTCCTCTCGTCAGTAATTTTCTGACGTCTTTCCGATGGTAGGTGTGTTTTTGCTATCCGTCGGGAATCCGTTGGAAACCCTCATCGTAAAGCCGTCGGAAATATCCGACCATTGTCGGAGTCCGTCGGCAATCCGTCAGAATCATCAGAATAATCTATTAAAATTTTGTGTTTATCCGTCGGTGGTCGGAAACCGTTGGAAATCCGTCGGGAGGTGAAGAAAAAATCTCTTCTAAATATGTGATTATTCGGTTGTTGTCGGAAACCGTCGGAAATCCGTCGGAAATGAGAATATTCTTAAGAATAATTTGTTTAAAATTCGTAATTATCTGTTAAAAATTCATAATTATCTGTTAAAAATTCATAATAATATGTTAAAAATTCGTGATAATATCTAATTTTCACTATAAATAAGCTATGATCTTTCACAATTTCAATTGAACACAAAATTTTAAGAAAATGTGTTCTTCGGGTTCTTATGAGTATTTTCGATCGTGGATGGATAAACCTCGATATGATTCAACAACGGGGGAATTGACTGATGAATTTGCGCAAGGTGTTGAAGAGTTCATGGCATTTGCATCAAAGAATAGTATGACATCGGAATACGGTAAAATGTATTGTCTGTGTATTAAATGTCGAAATCATAGATTAATATCTGTTAGAGAAGCCCGTAATCATTTGTATAGGAATGGATTTATGCCGGGTTACAAAATTTGGTATTCACATGGAGAAACTGATGCAACGATGCAATATTATGGTAGTACGTCAAAAAGGATAGATAGTACTAAAGTTAGGGTAGAGGAACCGACATCAGAAGTTGATATAAACAGAGGTACTGTTCAGATGGTGAATGATGCATTTCATAAACAAAGAGCATCGTACATTGAAGATATTAGGAGAATAGAGGAACCTAATTTGGAAGCCCGGAAATTTTTTGATATGTTAGATGCATCCAAGCAGCCTTTGTATAAAGGATGTAGAGATGTATTATCGCCGTTATCTGCTGCAGGTTGATGACGATAAAGACGGATTTCAACTTGGCTGCCTTTGTATAAAGGATGTAGAGATGTATTATCGCCGTTATCTGCTGCAAGCAGGTTGATGACGATAAAGACGGATTTCAACTTGGCTGAAGATTGTGTGAATGCGATAGCTGATTTTGTTACAGATATATTACCTGAAAATAATATTGCACCTGCTTCATATTACGAGGTTTAAAAACTTGTATCTAGTCTTGGATTGCCATATTAGATGATCGATGTATGTATTGACAACTGCATGATCTATTGGAGAAATGATGAAAATCGCATGAAGTGCGGATTTGGTCACAAACCTCGATTCAATAGACAAGCGGTAGAGTACCTATTCCACATAAACAGATGTGGTATTTGCCATTAACAGAGAGGTTAAAGAGGTTATATCAATCTGAACACACGGAAAAACCTATGAGATGGCATGCAGAACATAATTCGAATGAAGAAATTGTGCATCCCTCGGATGCAAAAGCATGGAAACATTTTCAACAAGTTTATCCTAGTTTTGCATATGAGCCTAGAAACGTATACCTCGGGTTATCTACAGATGGATTCAACCCTTTTGGGAAGCATGGGAGGCAATACTCGTTGTGGCCAGTTATCGTTACACCTTATAATTTGCCTCCTTCTTTGTGCATGAAATGAGAGTTTTTGTTTCTAACAATTCTCGTCCCCGGCCCAGAGCATCCTAAGCGATCGCTTGATATTTTCTTGCAGCCACTAATTCATGAGTTAAAAATATTGTGGGAAAATGGTGTCGAAGCATTCGATGTTTCCAACCAACAGAACTTTTTGATGCGAGCAGTACTTATGTGGACGATAAGTGATTATCCAGCATATGGTATGTTATCAGGATGGTCGACGCATGGACGATTAGCATGCCCATATTTTCAAGATAATACTGATGCGTTCCAATTGAAACACGGACGAAAGACTAGTTGGTTCGATTGTCATCGTCGATTTGTATCACAGGATCATCCATATCGCCGGAGCACGACATTGTTTAGGAAAAACAAAAAAAATTTTGATGCTCCACCTCCTATTCTTGACAGCAATTATATGATGACTCAACTTAGAGATTTTGGTGCTGAAGAACGGCTTCATGTGGATGTAACGGACATTACCCTTTTGATGGTTGTGGCGAATATCATAATTGGCACAAGAAGAGCATTTTTTGGGATTTACCATATTGGAAGGACCATTTGTTGCGCCATAATCTAGATGTTATGCACATTGAGAAGAATTTTTTTGAAAACATAATGAATACCGTTCTAAATGTGCAAGGAAAAACAAAAGATCATTTGAAAGCTAGATTGGATTTGCCGGATATTTGTTCCTGGAAAGAACTACATGTAATGTCAAATGGAAAATCCTTGTCTCCCGCATTCCGGTTGGATGGGCATACAAAAGACGAATTCTTTGATTGGATTAAGCATAGTGTCAAATTTCCAGATGGATACGCATCTAATATTCGTAATTGTGTCGATACTATTGAAGGTAAATTTTCACGGATGAAAAGTCATGATTGTCATGTTGTCATGCAAAGACTATTCCCATTTTCCTTTAGCGATCTGCTACCTAAAAACGTCTATGGAGCAATTGCAGGTACGACGTTTACATTATTTTATATATAACTAATCATAATTATGTATATTATATGATATTAAAATATTTTTGTTTAGGGATTGGTGCTTTTTTCTGAGATTTATGTACAAGATCACTTACTGCAAACGATATCCGAAATTTGAAAGAAAAAATACCCGTTCTCATTTGTAACCTTGAGAAAATATTTCCATCAACATTTTTAATGTTATGGAGCATCTTCCTATTCACCACCCTAGAGAAGCAGCGCTTGGAAGACCTGTTCAGCACCGATGGATGTATCCTTTTGAGAGATATATGTTCCACCTAAAGAAAAAAGTTAAAAATCTTGCCAGGGTTGAAGGTTCAATCATCGCACAAAGTATTAATGAAGAAACATCTAACTTTGCCAGCTACTATTTTCCATCGCAAGTGCAAACAAAAAATAGATGACCTGCACGACATGATGATGGAGGAGAAAACCAAGATATCCAGTGTATATGCCATAAATATTTGCACAAATTGGACGTTTAAGTGGAAAAGGGAAGATGCGACTCCTATAAGAGGAGGAACACAATCACTTGCATTTGTATATTTTAACAAATTGTGATGACATTTTGGAATATGAAAGGTACATTCAATTTAATTTTGTTTTTAGTTATTATTATAATTTATTGTTAATCTTATTTTTTCATAATTAACAGGATATACATGGAACAAATAAGTGTTCATTATTCAGATTACAGCAAGAATGAGTTGGTCGAACTTAAAAAAAGTGAATTTGCAAAATGGTTGCATTTTTATGTTAGTGTTACCACAGTTATGTAATTTTCAATAATATTTTACTATAATTTTCAATATGTATATTTATACTTTACTACATTTTATTATTTTGTTGGTTACTATAGGTCCTTCTAGGGGGATAACGTTTCTCGCATGGTTAGTTGAGTTGGTGAGTGGTCCTACATTTACTGCAAAATCTTATCCAATGTACTGCACTAGTGGATATGCTTTTAAGAGTCATCGCGAAGGAAACTCACAAACAACTTGTAATTACGGTGTATCATCTCAATCGGGAGAAATTGTATACAATGGTATTCTTCGTGAAATATTAGAAGTTCACTATCCATGAATGATTGATTTGAGGTGTATTGTGTTCTATTGTGACTGGTATGACCCTGTCATGGGTCAACGTGAAGACAAATTCGGTGTTACATCTGTCCACTCTTGTAAGCGACATCGAAAATATGATCCTTTTATACTTGCATCACAAGCGGACCAGGTTTGTTACATTCGATATCCACGTGTGAGAAACAAGCAAGATCCTTGGATTACAGTGACCTCAATACATCCTAGAGGAATGGTATGTGGTATTACCGAACAAGAGCCTATGCAACAAAGCAGAACTGGTAACTTAGGTTCAATAGACACTTCTCTTGAAGTTAACCTTGTTGTTGATGACACCACAAACGAAGATTACAACGTGTTTCAAGATTCAGAAGAAGAGATTGGGGAGTTTGACGACCAAAATTCAGCTAATTCGGAATATTCATTAGATTCAGATTAAATTTGTGATAATAAGATTTTTTTCTATACTTTAATTATATATAAATTATCTTTTCTAAATTCAGATTCAAATTCAGATTTAATATTTTCTTTCCATATTTCATTTCCATATGTTCATAAATGCTTACACAGAATATTGAAAAAAGTCATGTTATTTTTAATGCATTTTGTTATATACAAAATAAACTAAAACTTTTTTAATAATATATAAATATTGTTTTCGAAATATTGATATATGTAGCCGTCGGAATGAACAAAAACTTTTTAATAATATATAAATATTTTTGAAATATTGATAAAAATAGCGATGGCTTTCCGACGGCTTTTGTAATTCCATCGGAAATCTATCGGAATGAACAAATTTTTTTTAATAATATATAAAGATTTTCAAAATATTGATATACTCAACCGATGGCTTTCCGACGGCTTTTGTAATTCCGTCGGAAATCTGTCGGAACAAACAAAATTTTTCAATAATATATAAATATTTTCAAAATATTGATATACATAACCGATGGATTTTCGATGGCTTTTTGTAACTCCATCGGAAATCCGTCGGAACACCGTCAATTGCAACGTGTGCATACTATTTGTCGAGCATGCACAAGTTTTAAGTTTATCGACGGAAAACCGACGGATTTCCGATGGCTTAAAATTTTACGAGAGAAACATAATTCCCAACGTGGGATTTTGCGAAAATATTTATTAGGTTTCCGACATATTCCCGATGGAAATTACCGTCGGAAATTTCTAATATAACCTACGGCTGTTTCTTCTTCTTCCTCTCTCGCGTTTATCTCCTTCTCTTCTCATCCTCTTCGCCTCCCGCTGTACGTCGCCGCAAATAGCTGCAAATCGTCGCAAATCGCCGCAAATCATGTAAGTTTTTAATTTTTATAACATGAATAAGTTGATAATATGAATAAGTTCCGATATATGAATAATTTCCACTGTTTTTAGTATTTAGAAGAATGAAAAGGTGTTAAGAGAGTGTTCGGTTATTAGGAGAGACGAATCTTGGTAACTCATAGCTGCAAATCCAGTAATTTTGTGTGGGAAACGTTGTAGGGTTTGATACAAAACAATTTAATTCAGTCGTGAAAAGTTTTCTTTAACAAAGCCATGAAAGCCGCTCTTTGTTAGATTCTTTAAAATGGTATAAGTGATATGATGACTTTGATTAATTGATTCGAAGTTGCATCTTTGAATGATAATAAATTTTGGAAATTTTATTGATTATCGTATTTGGTAATGTGAATATTTTTCAAAAAATATATTAACTATAACTAGGTTTATATCCTTGCCATATGCGAAGTAAAACATGAATATAATATAGATTTAATTATAAAATACTAATTTGTTTAATTGATTCTATCTGTTCAATTTTTAGAAATACATGAAAAAATTATAGAGGTTATGTTTTAGTGATTTTATGAAACAAGAGAGCTTTTTCAACAATGATTTTCAAAACTTTTTCATATTTAAAAATCAAAATATTCATTATTCTAAAAACTATAAATACCATTTATTTAAATATTATTAAAATTACTTTTTTATAAAAATATCATAAACATTAAAAAATTATAGGTCGTATCAAGGTTACAAAAGACGTGGTGAGTCATCGACTCCGAGTTTTATACCAACTCAAATTCCAGAATCTGTAAATGATTCTTTCCGACCAATGACAATTGAAGAGTTGGTTCAGGAGCCTGGTCGTGAACTTCTTATATTTCTCGATCCGAGACGTCAAGGAAATTCGATATGGTAAATTAAATTTTCTATAATTATATTTAAAATAATTATTTCAATGTTATTCTATAATTATATTTAAAATAAGTACTTAAACGCTATTGTAATAAAAATTCGTAGGTTTGGTATTTCAAACAATGGAATAAGCAAATCTATATTATAGATGCTTCATTCTCTTTTGAACAAACCATATACCAAATTTCGAGATATTCCGTACGAGGAACGTCAGATTTGGTTCAGGACGTTTGCGGTACGTTATTTAAAATTTAAATATATAATTATTTTAAATAGTTTTTAATAATATTTTTAGTAATATATACTAAAATTTCGCAGCAAGAATTTACATGGGATCCAATGAACACAAAATTGGTGGAAGAAGCTTTCGAAAAAGAGGCTGTAGTACAATTTTCCCGCCACATGAACGAGTGGAAACAAAAATGGAAAAAGGAAAAAGATAAACCAAGAGGGTTGAATGAGTCGGTTTGGAACGACTTTATTTGTTATTGGGAATCTTCCAGCGCTGAGGTCATCTCGAAAACTAATTTGGGAAACCGGAAGAGCGACCGAGGAGGCAAAGGCATTTATATTCACAATACCGGATCGACTAGTTTTCTGAGACGAGCTGATCAATTGGTAAATTAATTATTATATTAATTATTATATTAATTATTTATTATTATTTAAAAATTTAAAAACTATTAATTTAGAATTTTTTTATTTTTAGGCACAAGAAATTGGAGCGCCTCCAGATCACTTGCAACTTCTCGAGGCCGTCCACACGAACAAAAAGACTGGTCGTATCCAAGATGGTCTCGTTAGCGAGATCATCGAAAAAGTAAAAAAGAAAAAGGTGATATTCTAACCCAGCAGTCTCAAGTTGGTTTTTCATCTTCGGTCGTCGAATTGCCTCGTTCTGAGATTAACCATCTCGTTCTTGATGTTAGTTTTTTTTAAAATATATAATTAATATTATAATTATTTTCATTAAATTTTCTAATAATATTTTTTTATTTTTACAGGAAGTACCATTTTCAAAGGGTCGTCATCCAGGACTCGGGAGAGTTGCAGATACCGGTGGGGCAACATCTGCAGGTAGAAACGAGGAAAATGAGCAACAAAAAGAAGAAATGGCGGCTATGAAAATAGAGATGAATAATCTCAAAAGCTTTATAGAAATGATAAAAAATATATTGTCTGATGACTTTTTTTCTCCTCCTTCTCCTCCTGCCCCTCCTTTTTAATTTGTATTTCAAAACAATTGAATTAATTATAATATTATTTTATTAATTGTATGATTATTTTTAAAAATATATACAAATATTAATTTAATTCAATAAAATAAAATATTTATTAATTTATTTTTAAATTTATTTTTTAATATTTATATTTTAAAAATATTTAATTCAATATTTTTAAAATATCAATATTAAAAAAATAAATTTTTTATTTTTTCAATTAATTGGTTTTTTCCGCCGGATTATGTCGTCGCTGCCGTCGGAAACGTGTTGCGATATTCCGACGGTTATAAACCATCGAGAACTATCATCGGACCAAATTCCCGATGGTGGAAGTCGTCAGAAAATGTCCCTCGATAATTCGTCGGTAATTTCCGATGGCTGCGGACCATCGAATATCCATCGGTATTTTCCGACGGACCATTTGCATCAAAAACCCTTCAGAAGTTTCCGTCGGCATATTTAATCTCCAATCCATCAGAAATTCCCGATTAATTCCCGACGGAATCTAATTTCAAAAAAAATAGTCCCAACGGACTATTTTCGTCGGAAATTAGTCGAGAATCTGTTTAACTGATGTGTTTGCGACGAATATGGCCGTCGGAAATGTGTTGTTTTCTTGTAGTGAACATTGGCGTTGGATTCGTGTCATTCTGAACTATTAATCAAAAGTTAAAAATGATTTAGTGCGCACATGTCATGTTGATCGGTCAGTTAAATTGATCATTCTAAACTGATCACGGTGCTCATTGACCAAAGGTTTACGAATGAAGCATAATGCAAGGCATCATGCAGTTTGGAATAGATTTTGGATCAATTGGAAGTTTTGTTGTAGGTATTCAATCTAAAATTTTCTAACAATATAGAATATATAGCTAGCTTAACAAGGGCATTGGATTCGTGTCAATCTAAACTCTAAATCAAAAGTTACAGACGATTTAGTGTGGATATGTCAAGATGATCGGCCAGTTAAAATGATCATTCTAAACTGATCATTGGTGCTTCTTGAGTAAAGGCTTATAAATTAAACACAATGTATGGCATCACGCAATTTAGGATTGATTGGATTGTTTTGAGGCTTTGACTAGCTCTTCCGTCTCAAATATTATCACAATATGGAAAATTGAGCTAGTTTAACATGGGCGTGGGTTCATGTCATTTTGAGCTCTAAATCAAAAGTTAAAGACGATCATCCTATTTAGGATTTAGTGTGGACATGTCAAGTTGATCAGCTAGTTAAAATGATCATCCTAAACTTACCATTGGTGATCCTTGAGTAAAGGCATAAAAATGAAGCACAATGCATGACATCATGCAGTTTGGGAAAGATTGGATTACTTGGAGGCTTTGTCGTAGCTATTTTGGTCTTAAAGTTTTTCACAATATAGAAAATTAAGCTAGCTTTACTTGGGCGTTGGATTCGTGTCATTCCGAACAGTAAATCAAAAGTTATAGACGATTTAGTGCGGATATTTCAAGTTGATCGGCCAATTTAATTGATCTTTCTAAACTGAACACAGGTGCTCATTGAGCAAAGGTTTACAAATGAAGCATAATACATAGCATTAGGCGTTTTGGGATAGATTGGATTACTTGGAGGCTTTGTCGTACCTATTTCAGTTTTAAGTTTTGTCACATTATAGAAAATTGAGCTAGCTTAACGTGGGCATTGTATTCCTATCATTCTGAACTCTAAATCAAAAGTTACATATGATTTAGTGTGGACATGTCAAGTTGATCGGCCAGTTAAAGTGAACATTCTAAACTAATCATTGGTGCTCGTTGAGTAAAGGCTTATAAATGAAGCATAATGCGTGCATCACGCGGTTTAGGATAGATTGGATTACTTTGAGGCTCTGCCTAGTTCTTTCAGTCTCAAATGCTCTTACCATATATAAAATTGAACTAGCTTAACGTGGGCATTGGATTCATATTATTTTGAGCTCTAAATCAAAAGTTAAAGATGATTTAGTGTGGACATGTCAAGTTGATCAGCTAGTTAAAATGATCATTCTAAACTGATCATTGGTGATCTTTGAGTAAAGGCATACAAATGAAGCATTATGCATGGCATCACGCTGTTCGGGACAGATTGGATCAATTGGAGGCTTTTTCGTACCTATTTCAGTCTTAAATTTTGTCACAATATAGAAAATTGAGCTAGCTTAACGTGGGCATTTGATTCGTGTCATTCTAAACTTTGAATCAAAATTTAATGACAATTTAGTGCGGATATGTCAAGTTGATCGGCCAGTTAAATACATCATTCTAACTAATAATTGGTGCTCATTGAGCAAAGGTTTCAAATGAAGCATAATGCAAGGCTTCACATAGTTTGGGATAGATTGGATTACTTGGAGGCTTTTTCATAGCTACTTCGGTTTTAAATGTTGTCACAATATAGAAAATTGAGCTAGATTAATGTTGGTGTTGGATTCATGTCAATCTAAACTCTAAAAAAAGTTACGGACGAATTAGTGTGGACATATCAAGTGTATAGGCCAGTTAAAATGATAAATCTAAACTGAGCATTGGTGCTCATTGAGTAAAGGTTTACAAATGAAGCATAATGCATGGCATCATGCAATTTGGGATTGATTGGATAACTTGGAGGTTTTGTTGTAGCTATTTTGGTCTTAAATTTTGTCACAATATAGAAAATTGAACAAGTTTAACGTGGGCGTTGGATTCGTGTCATTCTGAACACTCAATCGAAAGTTAAAGAGATTTAGTGCGCACATATCAAGTTGAACGGCCAATTAAATTGATCATTCTAAACTAATCATTCGTGCTCATTGAGAAAAGGTTTACAAATGATGCCTAATGCTTGGCATCACGCAGATTGGATAGATTGGATTACTTAGAGGTTTGTCATAGCTATTGTGGTCTTAAATTTTGTCGCAATATGGAAAATTGAGCTAGTTTAATATGGGCATTGGATTCGTCTCATTCTGAACTCTAAATAAAATGTTACGGACAATTTAGTGTAGATATGTCAAGGTGATCGGCCAGTTAAAATGATCATTCTAAACTGATCATTGGTGCTCATTGAGCAAAGGTTTACAAATAAAGCATAATGCATGAAATCACGCAGTTTGGGATAGATTGGATTACTTGGAGGTTTTGTCATAGCTATTTCAGTCTTAAATTTTGTAATAATGTAGAAGATTAAGCTAGCGTAATGGGGGTGTTGATTCGTGTCATTCTAAACTCTAAATAAATAGTTACGGACAATTTAGTGCCAACATGTCAAGGTTGTCAGCCAGTTAAAATAATCATTCTAAACTGATCATCGGTGTTCAGTGACCAAATGTTAACAAATGAAGTATAATGCATGGTATCACACTGTTTTTGATAGACTGGATTAGTTGGAGACTTTTTCTTAGCTATTTCAGCCTTAAATTTTGTCAAATATAGAAAATTGAGCTAGCTTAACGTTGGCGTTGGATTTGTGTCATTCTAAACTCTGAATCAAAAGTTAAACACGAAATCAGTGCGCATATGTCATGTTGATCGGCCAGTTAAATTGATTATTCTAAACTGATCACCGGTGCTCATTGACCAAAGGTTTACGAATGAAGCATAATTCATGGCATCACGCAGTTTGGGATAGATTTTAGATTACCTGTAGGCTTTGTTTTAGGTATTTCAATCTAAATTTTATCACAATATAGAATATATAGCTAGCTTAACGTGGGCGTTGGATTCGTGTCATTCTGAACTCTAAATCAAAAGTTATAGACGATTTAGTGCGGATATGTCAAGTTGATCGGTCAGTTAAAATGATCATTCTAAACTGATCATTGGTGCTCCTTGAGTAAGGGCTTATAAATGAAACACAATGCGTGGCATCACACAATTTAGGATTGATTGGATTATTTTTAGGTTTTGCCTAGCTCTTCAGTCTCAAATGTTGTCACAATATGGAAAATTGAGCTAGCCTAACGTGGGTGTGGGTTTATGTCATTTTGAGCTCTAAATCAAAGGTTAAAGACGATCATCCTATTTAGGATTTAGTGCTGACATGTCAAGTTGATCAGATAGTTAAAATGATCATCCTAAACTTACCATTGTTGATCCTTGAGTAAAGGCGTATAAATGAAGCACAATGCATGTCATCACGCAGTTTGGGATAGATTGGATTACTTGGAGGCTTTTTCGTAGCTATTTCAGTCTTAAATTTGTTCACAATATAAAAAATTGAGCTAGCTTTACTTGGGCGTTGGATTCGTGTCATTTTGAACTCTAAATCAAAAGTGATAGACGATTTAGTGCAGAAATTTCAAGTTGATCGGCTAGTTAAATTGATCATTCTAATTTGATCATTGTGCTCTTTGAGCAAAGGTTTAAAAATGAAGCATACTGCATGGTATTGTGATGGTTGGGATAGATTGGATTACTTAGAGGTTTTGTGATATCTATGTCGGTCTTTGATCTGTCACAATATAGAAGATTGAGCTAACTTAATGTGGGTGTTGCATTCTTGTAATTCTAAACTCTAAATAAAAAGTTAAGGGCGATTTAGTGCGGACATGTCAAGTTGATCGGACAGTTAAAATGATCATTCTAAATTGATCATTGGTGCTCATTAAGCATATGTTTACAAATGAAGCATAATGCATGGCATCACATAGTTTGGGATATATTGGATTACTCTGAGATTTTGTCGTAGCTATTTTGGTATTAAGTTTTGTCACAATATAGAAAATTGAGCTTGCTTAACGTGGGCATTGGATTCGTGTCATTTTGAATTCCGAATCAAAATTTAAAGAAAATTTAGTGCGCACATGTTATGTTGATCGGCCAATTTAATTGATCTTTCTAAACTGATCACAGGTGCTCATTCAGCAAAGGTTTACAAATGAAGCATAATACATAGCATCATGCGTTTTGGGATAGATTGGATTACTTGGAGGCTTTGTCGTAGCTATTTCAGTCTTAAATTTTGTCACATTATAGAAAATTGAGCTAGATTAACATGGTCGTTGAATTCCTATCATTCTGAACTCTAAATCAAATGTTACATATGATTTAGTATGGACATGTCAAGTTGGTCGGCCAGTTAAAGTGAACATTCTAAACTAATCATTGGTGATCGTTGTGTAAAGGCTTATAAATGAAGCATAATGCATGCATCACACGGTTGAGGATAGATTGGATTACTTTGAGGCTTTGCCTAGCTCTTTCAGTCTCAAATGCTGTTAAAATATGGAAAATTGAACTAGCTTAACGTGGGCGTTGGATTCATAATGCATCGCATCACGCAGTTTGCGGTAGATTGGTTTACTTGGAGGTCTTGTCATAGCTATTTTGGTATTAAACTTTTCCAGTTTATAGAAAATTGAGCTAGTTTAATGTGGGCGTTGGATTCGTCTCATTCGGAACTCTAAATAAAAAGTTACAAACGATTTAGTGCGGACATGTCAAGTTGATCGGCCAGTTAAATGATCATTCTAAAGTGATCATTGGAGCTCATTGAGAAAAGGTTTACAAATGAAGCATAATCCATGGCATCATGCAGTTTGGGATGGATTGGATTACTTGGAGATTTTTTCGTACCTATTTCGGTCTTAAATTTTCTCACAATATAGAAATTTGAGCTACATTTACGAGGGGGTTGGATTCGTGTCATTCTAAATTCTGAATAAAAACTTCAAGACGATTAAGTGAGGATATTTCAAGTTGATCGGCCTGTTAAATACATAATTCTAAACTAATAATTGGTGCTCATTGAGCAAAGGTTTCAAATGAAGCATAATGCAAGGCATCACGCATTCTGGGATAGATTGGATTACTTGGAGGCTGTTTCATAGCTACTTTGGTTTTAAATGTTGTCACAATATAGAAAATTGAGCTAGATTAATGTGGGCATTGGATTCGTGTCAATCTAAACTCTAAAATAAGTTACAGACGAATTAGTATGGACATGTCAAATGTATCGGCCAGTTAAAATGATCAATCTAAACTGATCATTGGTGCGCATTGAGTAAAGGTTTACAAATGAAGCATAATGCATGGCATCATGCAATTTGGTATTGATTTGGATTACTTTGAGGTTTTGTTGTAGCTATTTTGGTATTGATTTGGATTACTTTGAGGTTTTGTTGTAGCTATTTTGGTCTTAAATTCGGTCACAATATAGAACATTGAACAAGTTTAACGTGGGCGTTGGATTCGTGTCATTCTGAACACTCAAACAAAAGTTAGAGAGATTTAGTGTGCACATATCAAGTTGAACGGCAAATTAAATTGATCATTCTAAACTGATCATTAGTGCTCATTGAGAAAAGGTTTACAAATGAACCGTAATGCTTGGCATCATGCAGATTGGATAGATTGGATTACTTGGAGGTTTGTCATAGCTATTGTGGTCTTAAATTTTGTCGCAATATGGAAAATTGAGCTAGTTTAATATGGGCATTGGATTCGTCTCATTCTGAACTCTAAATAAAAAGTTACGGACAATTTAGTGCGGACATGTCAAGGTGATCGGCCAGTTAAAATGATCATTCTAAACTGATCATTGGTGCTCATTGAGCAAAAGTTTACAAATAAAGCATAATGCATGAAATCACGCAGTTTGGGATAGATTTGATTACTTGGAGGTTTTGTTATAGCTATTTCATTCTTAAATTTTGTCATAATGTAGAAGATTAAGCTAGCGTAATGGGGGTGTTGATTCGTGTCATTTTAAACTCTAAATAAAAAGTTATGGACGATTTTGTGCGGATATGTTAAGTTGATCGGCCAGTTAAAATGATTATTATAAACAGATCATTGGGGCTCATTAAGCAAAGGTTCACAAATGAAGCATAATGCATGGCATCATGCAGTTTGGGATAGATTGGATTACTTAGAGACTTTGTCAAACCTATTTCAGTCTTAAATTATGTCACAATATAAGAAATTGAGCTAGCTTAACGTGGGTGTTGGATTCATGTCATTCTGAACTGTGAATTAAAAGTTAAATACGATTTAGTGCGCACATGTCATGTTCATCGGCCAGTTAAATTGATCTTTCTAAAGTGATCACTGGTGCTCACTGAGAAAAGGTTTACAAATGAATCATAATATATAGCATCACACAGTTTGGGCTAGATTGGATTACTTGGAGACACTGTCGTAGCTATTTCAGTCTTAAATTTTGTCACAATATAGGAAAAATGAGCTAACTTAACGTGGGCATTGGATTCGTGTCATTCTGAACCTTAAATCAAAAGTTACAGATGATTTTGTGTAGACATGTCAAGTTGATTGCCAAGTTAAAATGATCATTCTAATCTGATCATTGGTGCTGCTTGAGTAAAGGCTTATAAATGAAGCATAATGCAAGGCATCAGACAATTTAGGATAGATTGGATTACTTTGATGCTTTGCCTAGATCTTTCAGTTTTAAATGTTGTCACAATATGGAAATTGAACTACCTTAACGTAGGCGTCGGACTAATGTCATTTTGAGCTCGAAGTCAAAAGTTGAAGACGATTTTGCCCAGACATTTAAAGTTGATCAGCTAGTTAAAATCATTCTAAACTGATCATTTTTGATCATTGAGCAAAGGTTTACAAATGAAGCATAATGCATGGAATCATGCAGCTTGGGATAGAATGGATTACTTGGAGGCTTTTTCATAGCTAACTCAGTCTTAAATTTTGTCATAATATAGAAAATTGAGCTACCCTAATGTGGGCATTAGATTCATGTCATTTTGAACTCTAAATAAAAGTTACAGACGATTTAGAGCAGACATGTCAAGTTGATCAGCCAGTTAAAATGATCATTCTAAACTGATCTTTGGTGCTCATTAAGTAAAGGTTTACAAATGAGGCATAATGCATGGCATCACGTATTTTGGGATAGATCGGATTACTTGGAGGCTTTGTCGTAGCTATTTTGGTTCTAAATTTTGTCATAATATTAAAAATTGAGCAAGCTTAATGTGGGCGCTGGATTCGTGTCATTTTGTGGACTGAATCAAAAGTTAAAGACGATTTAGTGCGGACATGTCAACTTGATCAGCCAGTTAAAATGATCATTCTAAAATGATCATTCTAAACTGATCATTGGTGCTCATTGAGAAAAGGTTTACAAATGAAACATAATGCGTGGCATCACGCAATTTGGGATAGATTGGATTGCTTGGAGGCTTTATCGTTGTTATTTTTGTTTTAAGTTTTGTCACAATAGAAAATTGAGCTAGCTTAACGTGGGCGTTGGATTCCTGTCACTTTAAACTCTAAATCAAAAGTTGTGGAAGATTTTAACTTGCCAATTAGTAAAAAAGAAAAAATACCAAAAGAGAAATCGACCAAAACAACCAAGATATTTCGTATCAATTAGTAGAAAAGTTTCCATATTTCAACTCTTCCATTTTTCAAATTTTTCCTTTTTTTCTAGTTACAATTTCTCCTATAAAAGAAAACCTCCTCATCGAATCTTAGGAGCAAATTAAGTTGTTTTTCTTTTGTAGCAAGCAATGGCAGAAGGGAATCAAGATGCAGCAGAGGCCATGATGGCCATGTTCACCACCCTGCAAACGCAATTCGCATCAATTGGCAAGAGGTTGGAGCGCGTGGAGAGGTTGGTATGATTCCAGGCCATAAGGCATGTGAGAGCTGACCAAGACCTTGCTGAGGGTCCTGATCACCCTAGGACACGGCTCAAACAAGAGGAGCCCCAGCCGGTTGGAGATGAAGACGCACAGCCTCACCGCTATCACCCTAGACCGAGAGGACCTCCACGGCAATCAGGAGCAAAAAGCCTCCCTGTAATCCAAAGTATCCCGAATTGCGTGATGCCATGCATTATCCTTTATTTAAAACCCTTTACTCAAGGAGAACCAATGATCAGTTTGAAAAAATAATTTTAACTGGTTGATCAACTTGAAATCATCTCACTAAATCGTCTGTATTTTTTATTTAGGGTTCTGAACGACATGAATCCATTGCCCACGTTAAGCTAGTTCAATTTTCTATATTGTGACAGCATTTGAGACTGAAAGAGCAACGACAAAGCCTCCGAGTAACCTAATGTATCCAAAACTCCGTAATGCCATGCATTATGGTTCATATATAACCCTTTACTCAAGCAGCACCAATGATTTGTTTAGAATGATCATTTTAACTAGCCGATCAAGTTTACATGTTCACACTAAATCATCCGTAACTTTTTCTTTAGAGTTCAAAATTACACGAATCCAACATACACGTTAAGCTACCTCAATTTTTTATAATGTGACAAAATTTAAGACGAGCTATAACAAAGCCTCCAAGTAATCCAATCTATGACAAACTGCGTGATGCCATTCATTATGCTTCATTTGTAAACCTTTGCTCAATAAGCACCAATGATCAATTTAGAATGATCTTTGTAACTGGCCGATCAACTTGACATGTCTGCACTAAAACGTCTGTAACTTTTGATTTAGAGTTTGGAATGACACGAATCCAACACCCACGTTCAGCTAGCTCAATTTTCTATATTGTGACAACATTTGTGACTGAAAGAGCAAAGACAAACCCTCCAACTAATTCAATGTATCCTAAATTGTGTGATGCCATGCCATATGCTTCATTTATAAGCCTTTACTCTAGGAGCACCAATGATTAGTTTAGAATGATCATTTTAGCTGGCCGATCAACTTGACATGTCCGCACTAAATCTTCCACAACTTTTGATTTAGAGTTTAAAGTGACAGGAATCCAACGCCCACGTTAAGCTAGCTCAATTTTCTATTGTGACAAAACTTAAAACCAAAATAACAACGATAAAGCCTCTAAGTAACCCAATCTATCCCAAAATGTGTGATGCCATGCACTATGCTTCATTTATAAGCCATTACTAAAGGAGCACCAATGATCAGTTTAGAATGATCATTCTAACCAGCCCATCAACTTGACACGTCTGAACTAAATCATCCGTAACTTTTTATTTACAGTTTAAAATGACATGAATCCAATGCCTACGTTAAGCTAGCTCAATTTTATATTTTATGAAAACATTTAAGACCGAAATAGCTATGACATAGTCTCCAAGTAATCCAATTTATCCCAAACTGCGTGATGCCTTGCATTATGCTTCATTTATAAGCATTTACTCAAGGACCACCAATGCTAAGTTTAGAATGATCATTTTAACTTGCCAATAACCTTGACATGTCCGCACTAAATCGTCTGTAACTTTTGATTTAGAGTTCAAAATGACATGAATCAACCGCCCACATTAAGCTAGCTCAATTTTCCATATTGGGACAATGACTGAGACTGTAAGAGCTACAAAAAAGCCTCCCTGTAATCCAGAGTATCTCGAATTGCGTGATGCCATGCATTATCCTTCATGTAATCCAACGTACACGTTAAGCCACCTCAATTTTTTATAATGTGTTAACACTTAAGACGAGCTATAACAAAGCCTCCAAGTAATCCAATCTATCACAAACTGCGTGATGCCATGCATTATGCTTCATTTGTAAACCTTTGCTCAATAAGCACCAATGATCAATTTAGAATGATCTTTGTAACTGGCCGATCAACTTTACATGTCCGCACTAAATCGTCCGTAACTTTTGATTTAGAATTTGGAATGACACGAATCCAACACCCACGTTCAGCTAGCTCAATTTTCTATATTGTGACAACATTTGTGACTGAAAGAGCATGGACAAACCCTCCAACTAATTCAATGTATCCTAAATTGCGTGATGCCATGCCATAAGCCTTTACTCAAGGAGCACCAATGATTAGTTTAGAATGATCATTTTAGCTGGCTGATCAACTTGACATGTCCGTGCAAGACGGACCTGTAGTAACCTACAAAATAATTGAATGCACTCAACTATATATTTAAACATATATATATATATATATATATATATATATATATATATATATATAACTAGGAAATTATTATTCAAAATTACATAATTGTGGTAACACTGTCATAAAAGTGCAACCATTTTGCAAATTCGCTCTTTTTATGTTCGACCAACTTGTTCTCTGTGTAATTTGAATAATGAACACGTATTTGATCCATGTATATCCTGTTAATTATGGACAAAATAATTAAAAATAAATTATAATAACAATTAAAAACAAAATTTAATTGAATGTACCTTTCATATTCCAAAATGTCATCGCAATTTGTCAAAATATACAGATGCGAGTAATTGTTTTCCTCCTCTGATAGGCATCGCGTCTTCCATTTTCCACTTAAGCATCCAATTTGTGCAAATACTTCTGGCACATACACTAGATTACTTGATTTTTCTCCTCCATCATCATGTCGTGCAGGTCGTCTATTTTTTGTTTGGACTTGCAATGGAAAATAGTAGCTGGCAAAGTTAGATGTTTCTTCATTAATACTTTGTGCGACGATTGAACCTTCAAGCTTGGCAAGATTTTTAACTATTTTCTTTAGGTCGAACATATATCTCACAAAAGGATACATCCATCGGTACTTAACAGATCCTCCAAGCGCTGCTTCTCTAGCGAGGTGAATAGGAAGATGTTCCATAACATCAAAAAACGCTGGTGGAAATATTTTTCTTTAGGTATATTTTTCTCCAAATTTCGGATATAGTCTCCAGTAAGTGATCTTGTACATAAATCTCGGAAAAAAACACCAATTCTTGCATAATAAAAAAGTTAATATCATATAATATATAAAATTATGATTATTTACATATAAAATAATGTAAACGTACCTACAATTGCTCCGTAAACGTTTTTAGACAGAAGATCGCTAAAGGCAAATGGAAATAGTCTTTGCATGAAAACATGACATTAATGACTTTCCATCCCTGTAAATTTGCTTTCAATAGCATCGACACAATTACTATGATTAGATGCGTATCCGTCTGGAAATTTAACACTATGCTTAATCCACTCAAAGAACTCGTCTTTTGCATGCGCATCCAACCGGAATGCAGGAGACAATGATTTTCTATTCGACATTACATGTAGTTCCTTCCAGGAATAAATATCTGGCAAATCCAATCTAGGTTTCAAATTATCTTTCGTTTCCCTTGCACATTTAGAACTGTATCATTATGTTCTCGAAAAAAAAATTTTCAATGCACATAACATCTAGATTGTGGCGCAACAAATGGTCCTTCCAATATGGTAAATCCAAAAAAAATACTCTTCTTGTGCCAATTATGGTATTCGCCACAACCATCAAAAGGATAATGTTTGTTACCTCCACATGAAGCCGTTCTCTCAACATCAAAATCTCTAAGTTGAGTCATCATATAATTCCCGTCAAGCATAGGAGGTGGACCATCAAAATTTTTTTTGTTTTTTCTAAACAATGTCGTGCTCCGGTGATATGGATGATCTTGTGGTAGAAAGCGTCGATGACAATCGAACAAACTAGTCTTTCGTCCGTGTTTCAGTTGGAACGCATCAGTATTATCTTGACAATATGGGCAAGCTAACTTCCATGCGTCGACCATCTTGATAACATACCATATGCTGGAAAATCACTTATGGTCCACATAAGTACTGCTCGCATCAAGAAGTTATGTTAGTTGGAAACATCGAATGCTTCGACACCATTTTCCCACAAAATTTTTAACTCATGAATTAGTGGCTAGAAGAAAATATCAAGCGATCGCTTAGTATGCTCTGGACCGGGGACAAGAATTGTTAGAAACAAAAACTCTCGTTTTATGCACAATGAAGTAGGCAAATTATAAAGTGTCACGATAACTGGCCACAACGAGTATTGCCTCCCATGCTTCCCAAAAGGGTTGAATCCATGTGTAGATAACCGAAGGTATACGTTCCTAGGCTCATATGCAAAACTAGGATAAACCTCTTTAAAATTTTTCCATGCTTCTACATCCGAGGGATGCACAATTTCTCCATTCGAATTATGTTCTGCATGCCATCTCATAGGCTTTGCCATGTGTTCAGATTGATATAACCTCTTTAACCTTTCTGTTAATGTTAAATACCACATCCGTTTATGCAGAATAGGTACTCTGCCGCTTCTCTCTTGAAATCGAGGTTTGTAACAAAATCGGCACTTCATGGGGTTTTCATCATTTCACCCAATAGATCATGTAGTTGTCAATACATTCATCGATCATCCAATACGACAATCCAAGACCAGATATAAGTTTTTGAACCTCGTAATATGAAGCAGTTGCAATATTATGTTTAGGTAATATATCTCTAACAAAATCAGCTATCGCATTCACACAATCTTCAGCCAGGTTGAAATCCGTCTTTATCGTCATCAACCTGTTTGCAGCAGATAAAGGCGATAATCCATCTCTACATCCTTTATACAAAGGCTGCTTGGATGCATCTAACATATCAAAAAATTTATGGGCTTCCAAATCAGGTTCCTCTATTCTACTCCTATCTTCAATGTACGATTCTCTTTGTTCACAAAATACATCATTCACCATCTGAACAGTACCTACGTTTATATCAACTTCTAAAGCTGGTTCCTCTAATCTATACAAATGATTACGTACTTCTCTAACATTGATTAATCTATGATTTCGACATTTAAGACATGGACAATACATTATACCGTATTCCGATGTCATGCTATTGTTTGATGCAAATATCATGAACTCTTCAACACCTTGCACAAATTCATCCGTCAATTCCCATGTTGTTAAATCATACGGAGGTTTATCCATCCCCGATCGAAAATAATCAGAAGAACCTGAAGAAGACATTTATTAAGATTTTTTGTTCTGGTGACATTGTGAAGGAGCAGAGCGTATTTATATTGAAAATTAGAAGTTTATCAAGAATTTTTAACAGATTATTATGAACTTTTAACAAATTATTACAAATTTTTAGCAGATTATTACGAATTTTAAACAAATTATTCAGAATTTTTAACAGATTATTACGAATTTTTAACAGATTATTACGAATTTTTAACAGATTATTACGAATTTTTAACAGATTATTACGAATTTTTAACAGATTATTATGAATTTTTAACAAATAATCACAAATTTTTAACATAATATTCTTCAGGATATTCCCATTTCCGACGGATTTTTGACGGTTGCCGACAACTGCCAAAAATTTTCGACGACCAACCGACGACCCTCTACATTTACAGATGGGCCAAACTAACAAATGCCAAAAATTAGGCTTTCGTCAGAAAGTCATCAGAACTACCGACGGATTTCCGATGACGTGAATATTTATTTATCTAAAAAGGTAATTAATTGGAATCAATCCTCCAATATATTCTCGACGGATTCCATACGGATAGTAAAAACAAGAATCCATCGGAAAGTCACTGGTAGAAAACCAACGGTTTCGATTTCGTCGGCACTTTCCGACCGTTTCAAGAGGATATCCTGAAGTCGATGTTGTCGTCGGTAACCGAATGGAAGTCCGTTGGGTTTTACCATTGATTTCCCGATAGTGGTGCAAACATCTGGATTTACCAACGGAATACAGACGATATATTTTCCATCGGTAATCTGTCGAAAAACCATCGATAACCCGTCGGAAAACTATCTATTAACCATTGGAATATTCTGTCGGAAATGCAGTCTGAAATGTTAATATTTTCTTGTAGTGCTATCCCAAATTGCGTGACGTCATTCATTACACTTTCTTTATGGGCCTTTACTCAAGGAGCACCAATGATCAGTTTAGGATGACCATTTGAACGGGCCGATCAACTTGACATATCCGCACTAAATCGTCCATAACTTTTGATTTAGAGTTCAAAATGACACGAATCCAATGCCCACGGTAAGCTAGCTCAATATTCCATATTGTGACAATCTTTGAGACTGAAAGAGCTACGAAAAAGCCTTCAAATAATCCAATCTATCACAAACTGCGTGATGTCATGCATTATGCTTCATTTATAAGCCTTTACTCAAGGAGAACCAATGATCAGTTTAAAATGATCATTTTAACTGGCCGATCACCTTGACATGTCCACACTAAATCATCCGTAACTTTTGATTTAGAGTTCAGAATGACACAAATCCAACCTTCAGCTACTTCGATTTTCAATATTGTGACAAAATTGAAGGCCAAAATAGCTATAACAAAGCGTCGTGGTAATCCAATCTATCAAAAACTACATGATGTCATGCATTATGCTTCATTTATACGCCTTTACTCAATGAGCACCAATGATCAATTTAGAGTGATCATTTTAACGAGCTGATCAACTTGACATATCCGCACTAAATCATCTTTCATTTTTTAATTTAGAGCTCACAATGAGATGAATCCAACACCCACATTAAACTAGCTCAATTTTCCATATTGTGGCAACATTTGAGACTTAAAGAGGGAAGAAAAAGCCTCAAAGTAATCCAATATATCCCAAATTGCGTGATTCTGTGCATTGTGCTCCATTTATAAACCTTTGCTCAATGAACACCAATGATCAGTTTCGAAAGTTCATTTTAACTACCTGATCAAGTTGACATGTCAAAACTAAATCATTTGAAACTTTTGATTTACATTTCAGAATGACACGAATCCAACGCCCAAGTAAACCTAGCTCAATTTTGCATATTGTGTCAAAATTTAAGACCAAAATAGCTACGAAGAAATCTCCAAGTAATCTAATCTTTCCCAAACTGCGTGATACCATGCATTATGCTTCATTTACACGCCTTTTGTCAATCAGGACCAATGATCAGTTTAGAATGATCATTTTAACTAGCATACCAAATTGACATTTCTGCGTTAAATCATCATTAACTTTGAATTTAGAGCTTGAAATGAGATAAATCCCAACTCCCACATTAAGTTAGCTCAATATTCCATAGTGTGACAATATTTGAGAATGAAAGATATATGACAAAGACTCCAATTAATCCAATCTATGCCAAACTGCGTGATGTCATGCATTACGCTTCATTTATACGCCTTTACGCAATGAGCAGCAATGAGTAGTTCAGAATGATCGTTTTAATTAGCTGATCAAATTGACATGTCGGCACTCAATCGTCTTTAACTTTTAATATAGAGCTCAAAATGAGATGAGGCCAACACCCTCGTTAAGCTAGTTCAGTTTTCAATACTGTGACATTTGAGACTGAAAGAGCTACGGCGAAGTTTCAAAGTAATCCAATATATCCCAAAATGCATGATTCCCTGCATTATGCTTCATTTGTAAACCTTTTCTCAATGAATACAAATCGTCAGTTTAGAATGTTCATTTTAACTAGCTGATCAACTTGACTTTTCCGCACTAAATCATCTTTAACTTTTAATTTTGAGTTAAAAATGAAATTAATCCAACGCCCACGTTAAGTTAGCTCAATATTCAATATTGTGACAATATTTGTGACTGAAAGAGCTTTGACTGAGCCTCCAAGTTAGCCAATATATCCGAAACTGTATGATGCCATACATTGCGATTTCTTTATAAGCCTTTAATCAAAGATCACCAATGATCAGTTTAGAATGATCATTTTTACTGGCCGATCAACTTGACATATCCTCACTAAATCGTTGGTATCTTTTGATTTAGAGTTCACAATGACACGAATTGAACGTCCACGTTAAGCTTGTTCAGTTTTCTATATTATGATTTAATTTAAGATCAAAATAGCTACGACAAAGCTTCCAAGTAATCCAATCTATCCCAAGCACTATGATGTCATGTATTATGCTTCATTTATACGCCTTTCTCAGTGAGCACAAATGATCAGTTTAGAATGATCATTATAACTAGCAGATCAAGTTGATAAGTCTGCACTAAATCTTCTTTAGCTTTTAATTTCGAATTCAAAACGAGATGAATTCAAAGCCCATGTTAAGTTAGCTCAATATTCCATATTGTGACAATATGTGAGACTGAAAGACCTACGACAAAGACTTCAAGTAATCCAATATATCCCAAACTGCGTGATGTCATGCATTATGCTTTCTTTATAAACCTTTACTCAAGGAGCACCAATGATCATTTTAACTGGCCGATCAATTTGACATGTCCACACTAAATCGTCCGTAACTTTGGATTTAGAGCTACGAAAAAACGTCCATGTAATCCAATGTATCCCAAACTGCATGATACCATGCATTGTGCTTCATTTATAAGCCTTTACTCAAGCAGCACCAATGATAAGTTTAGAATGATCATTTTAATTTACGATCAATTGTTCATGTCCGCACTAAATCGTCTGAAACTTTTGATTTAGAGTTCGAAATGACAAGAATCTAATGCCCACATTAAACTAGCTCAATTTTCTATGTTGTGACATAGCTACGACAAAGCCTCCAAGTAATCCAAACTATTCCAAACTTTGTGATGCCATGCATTATGCTTCTTTTAATAAACCTTTACTCAAGGAGCACCAATGATAATTTTAGAATGATCATTTTAAGTAGCTGATCAACTTGACATGCCCGCACTAAATTGTCTTTAACTTTTTATTTAGAACTCAAAATCACTGGAGTTCAACACCCACGTTAAACTAGCTCAATTTTCTATATTGTGACAACATTTGAGACTAAATGAGCTACGAAAAAGCCTCAAATAATCCAATGTATCCCAAACTGTGTGATGACATGCATTATGTTTCATTTATGAGCCTTTATTCAAGGATCACCAATGATTACTTTAGAATGATCATTTTAACTACCTGATCAACTTGACATGGCCGCACTAAATCACCTTTAACTTTTGATTTAGAGCTCAAAATGACATGAGTCCAACGCCCACGTTAAGTTAGATAAATTTTCCATATAGTGACAACATTTGAGACTGAAAGAGCTACGACAAAGCTTTCATGTAATCCAAGGTATCCCAAACTGCATGATGTCATTCATTATGATTCATTTGTAAGCATTTACTCAAGGAGTACCAATCATCAGTTTAGAATGTTCATTTTAACTGGCCAATCAACTTGAAATGTCAGCACTAAATCATCTCTAACTTTTGATTTAGAGCTCAAAATGACATGAGTCAAACGCCCATGTTAAGCTAGCTTAAGTTTCCATATTGTGACAACATTTTAGACTGAAAGAGCTACGGCAAATCCTCCAAATAATGTAATCAAGCCCAAACTGTGTGCTGCCATGCATAATGATTTATTTATAAGCCTTTACCCAAGCAGCATCAATGATCAGTTTACAATGATAATTTTTACTGGTCGATCAACTTGAAATGTACTCACTAAAACGTCTGTAACTTTTGATTTAGAGTTCAGAATGACACGAATCCAACGCCCACGTTAAGTTAGCTCAATTTTTCATATTGTGACAACATTTGAGACTGAAAGAGCTATGAAAAAACCTCCAAATAATCAAATATATCCTAAACTGTGTGATGCCATGCAGTATGCGTCATTTATAAGCCTTTACTCAAGGATCACCAATGATCAGTTTAGAATGACCACTTTAATTGGCCGATCAATTGGACATGTCCGCACTAACTCGTATGTAACTCTTGATTTAGAGTTCAGAATGATATGAATCCAATGTCTACGTTAAGCTAGAGCAATTTTCTATATTGTAAAAACATTTGAGACTAAAAGAGCTACGACAAAGCCTCCAAGTAATCCAATGTATCCCAAACTGTGTAATACCATCCATTATGCTTCATTTATAACCATGTACTCATTGAGCACCAATGATAAGTTTAGAATGATCGTTTTAACCAGCTGATCAACTTGACATTTTTGAACTAAATAATCTTTTAAATTTTGATTTAGAGCTCAAAATGACATGAGTCCAACGCCCACGTTAAGGTAGCTCAATTTTCCATATTGTGACAATATTTTCGACTCATAGAGCTACGACAAAGCCTCCAAATAATCCAATCCAGCCCAAACTCCATGGTGTCATGCATTATGATTTATTGATAAGCATTTACTGAAGGAGAATCAATGTTCAGTTTAGAATAATCATTTTAACCGGCCGATCAACTTGATATCTCCGCTATAAATCGTCCGTAACTTTTGATTTAAAGTTCAGAATGACACGAATCCAACGCCCACGTTGAGGTAGCTCAGATTTCCATATTTTTACAGCATTTGAGACAGAAAGAACTACGAAGAAGCCTCTAACAAATCCAATGTATCCCAAACTGCGTGATGCCATGCATTATGCTTCATTTATAAGCCCTTACTCAAGGATCACCAGTGATCAGTTTAGAATGATCATTTTAACTGGGCAATCAACTTGACATGTCCGCACTTAATCGTCTGTAACTTTTGATTTAGAGTTCCGAATGACACGAATACAACATCCACGTTAAGCTAGATCAATTTTCTATATTATGATAACATTTAAGACTGAAAGAGCTACGAAAAAGCATTCATGTAATTCAATGTATCCCAAACTGCATGATGCCGTTCATTATGCTTCATTTATAAGCCTTTACTCAAGGAGCACCAATGATCAGTTCAGAATGATCATTTTAACTGGCCGATCAACTTGACATGTCCGCACTAAATCTTTGTAACTTTTGATTTAGAGTTTTGAATGACACGAATCCAAAACCCACGTTAAGCTAGCTCAATTTTTTACATTCTGACAATATTTGAGACTGAAAGTGTTGCAACAAAGCCTTCAAGTAGTACCATGTATCCCAAACTACATGATCCCATACATTATGATTCATTTGTAGGCCTTTACTCAAGGAGTACCAATGATCAGTTTAGAATGATCATTTTAACTGGCCAATCAACTTGAAATGTCTGCAGTAAATCATTTTTAACTATTGATTTAGACCTCAAAATGATATGAGTCTAACGCCCATGTTAAGCTAGCTTAATTTTCCATATTGTGACAACATTTTAGAGTGAAAGAGCTACGACAAAGCCTCCAAGTAATCTCATCAAACCCAAAATGCTAGCTGCCATGCATTATGATTTATTTATAAGCCTTTACTCAAGGAGCAAAAGTTTAAGACCACGTTAAACAAGCACAAGTGATGAAATTCATTTTGTTTCATCTGTAAACCTTTCCTAAATGATCACCAATGATCAATTTAGAATAATTAATTAAACTGGCCGATCAACTTGAGATGTCTACACTAAATCGTCTTTAACTTTTTATTTCGTTTTTAGAATGACACAAATCTACCACCCACGTTAAGCTTGCTCAATTTTTCTAACTGTGACAAAATTTAAGACCGAAATAGCTACGACAAAACCTCCAAATAATCCAATATATCCCAAACTGTGTGATGCCATGTATTATGCTTCATTTGTAAACCTATTCTCAATGAGCACCAGTGATTAGTTTAGAATGTTCAATTTAACTTTCCGATCAACACTACATATCCATACTAAATCGTCTTTAACTTTTGATTCGGAGTTGAGAATGACACAAATCAAATGCTCACGTTAAGCTAGCTTAATTTTCTATATTGTTACAAAACTCAAGACCAAAATAGTTATGAAAAAGCCTACAAGTAATCTATCTATCCCAAACTATGTGATGAAATTCATTTTGTTTCATTTGTAAACCTTT